>PVKA01027895.1:0-29986 GCA_004027165.1 Ctenomys sociabilis | reverse complement strand
GCAGGCCTCCTCCACACACTCCCCCTGGCGAGCTGCAGCTCTTATGCTTCCAGGCTCAGACCCATATAACTCCCGTCACACTTCCACAGAGATTGCCTACCAGTTCCCACACTGCATTTCCCAAAAACTTCACGATTCACTGTCCCAAGTTTTGATTCTCTTCGCACCTACCTTTGATAGCCCATGATCTCTGAGGCCCCATCAGCACAGCCACAAGGAACAGTGCTGACACCAGGCCTCTTTCTACAGCCATTTTCTTCTTGGGTGCTCTGATGGGAGTCAGTAGAATTCAAAATCCAGTCACAGTACACAGGAGTAAGAGAAAAAGATTAAAATTCAAAGCAGTTGAGCATTAGCCAATCACAAAAAAACTTTTGAGATGACACATCTGTTGCTAGGGCTAGAGTTCTTGTAAAAAGTTGAAGAGGTAGCATAGTTTGTCAGATAAAGAAGTATAGTTCTTAGACAGACAGAACAAAAACTCCAGATTTTTGAGAGTATTAACCAATCCCTCAGAACTCTATCCAAGTTCTAGGAAGGGATATACTTGAAGCGTATTAATAAAAATATATAGAGTTCATGAAAACAGTTTAAATTCAGATAAAATACAGTTCCTGAGTTTGGGCTGCAGCAGCAGGGGGATTTTTCGAGGGAGGATGGATAAGTTGATGATGGTTTGTCAAGCCAAGCAGAATACGTGACTTTTGGCAGTTCTGGGTGAGGGTGTCACGTAAGCTGTTTATTGCTGCGTCTCTGCTTGTCTTCCAAACCCGGGGTGAGCAGCAGCCTGTGATCCCAGAACTCGTAACATCACGCTGTACTTAGAGGCCATGGAACAAGAGCTGAGTGCCAACACTGCTGAAGCTGGGGAGGATGGCAAGCTGCTCCTGGGGACTTGGGGAGCGATTCCTGGAAGCTGTGGGCAGCGCAGCAAGTGTGCTCCCGATTTCTGCTGGAAACCAGAGGGACCGTGGATGGGACTCCTACCTCACCTGGGGGCTCAGACCAGAGACTAACTATGGTAGAGGGGACTGGGCATGGATGATTTGCTGAGAGCACTTAGGGTAATAACCTACAGAGAGCCCTTCCTTCATTCAGGTCAGAAGGTTATAAAACCTCTTATGCTGCCACAGCACTGTTAAATTTATGATCCAAGGAAACTATTTTAATATTTCCAGAAGACTACAAGTTGTTAGGTACCATACCCTGCTTCTGAAAATATAGTGCTTGAGGGCTGGCCAAATAGCTCAGTGGATTAAAGCACCTGCAAGCAGGCATAGGAGCGGGGGCTTGAACCCCTGGCCTGCTGTGCCAGCCCCGTTCCCGGGGTGTACTGAGATGGCAGTTGAGACTGAGCGTCGTGGCATGTGCCTATAATCCCAGCTCTTGGGAGGCTGTAAACAGGCGGATCGCTAGGAGTCCCTGCATGCTCTGTACACCTTTCCCTAAAAATACATACATATGTTGCAGCAGAAAAACATTAAGCTACACAGAGAGAGGACTGAATGGAGGGCAGCCCAGCAGGGAGTCACCCAACAGACATCGCCTGTGGTGTAACCGGGGTCCTGGCGCCTGTGCTCAGGAGGTGCTCCACGCGGCAGGGGGGGGTGTCCCTGCCTCACTCTTCCAGGGGTCCCCCGAGCGTACTATGAGAGCAAGCACCCTGTACAGTGCTCATCATCTGGTCCGTCCAAGGCTTTCCCCATCTCCAATCGTAAGTCCCACGTCAGTCACCGAGAGGCCCATACCCAGGGTGCAGATCTTCCCTAAAGTTATTCAATTATGAATTTCCTGGGACAGAGGACTGGGCCAGATACGCGTTCTGTAGCATGCTATGATTTTACTTATGATTTCTCTTTCAGAGAAAATACAAAGCAGTAGGATTTTTCTATCTGCCTTTCACTAGCTGCCATGGCACCATGTTATTAAAAATATATTTGAGTACACGGTAAATTCATAGACATTTTCCTTGTTCTAGTACCGCCTCCAAGCCAAGGAGTTCCTCAGTAACTCATGATGTTGTTCAGCCCCAAGGCACCTATTGGTTTTCCCCAAACATCTCAGTATTCATTCGTCTGTGTTGGGATTGCTGAATCTGAGAAAAATTAGCAGACTTTCAGTTCCCTGTCTATGTAAGAGAAGCTCTCGTTTCGACAGGACCCCTGGCTTCCTGCTCTCCCAGACTCGAGCTTCCTGTGCGTTGGGGGGGGATTTCTGAAAATGCCTTACATCTCCTGACGACATTAACTGTTACGGGAACCGCACTAGTCCGAGTTAAGCCACGAAATGCTAGTCCCTATAGATGCACTGCAAGAACTGAATCTAATATCAGGAATTGGAATCATACCTTAAAACGCTTAGGAAGTCCGGAAGAGCAGCAGAGTCAGCGCAACCCCTAACGCTAAGAAGCCTGGAAGCTGCGGGAAGCCCCCGCGGAGGGCAGTCCCTGTCGAGCCTTCAGGAAGCGGGCTGTCTGCTGCACTCACCACATGTGTCTTCTCCCACTAGCGCTCGCATCTGTGAACCCGCTGTCCGTGTTCCAGAATAGCCTCACCCCACGCTGTTTCCTCTTGTCATGATCCTGAGCCTCACCGGGAAGTCCCCACCTTCCACTCTGATTCTCCCCCAGTGCCACGTCTAACGCCTGGAGCTCGAGGCTAGGGCTGGAGCACGGGAGATCTCAGGTGAGGCCCAGCTCGAGCCGGGACCGCAGCACTCCCCGCGTGTGTGCTTTGGGGTCCCCAGTCCCGCACCCGAGTGAAGCTTCCCCTCCCCGCCCACTTCCTAGCACCTTGGTGGCACTGCCCTGCTGGGCATTTCCTCCACAGAACCAGGAGGACATGCCCGTGGCCTTTCTTTCCCAACCTCCACAGAGCAACTCTTTGTTACTCTGTGCTGCTTCTCCGCACCCTACGAGGTGGCCGTGTCCACTGTGCAGAAGTCATCTCCGTGGAACGCAAACTGCGAACCGTGGACACCAGCAACTCTGCCAGGATGGCGGGTTGAGGACTCTAGAATGCCCCTGTGGACAAAAGGCTCGTCATGACCAGGCTCATCTTTAACCTAAAACATTGATAGGTTAAAAATTTGCTGTGTTCTCTGTCTGCTTTCACTTGAAACCTGTCTTGAAGACCTAAACTGTCAGGCAGAGTGGTGCAGGCCTGTAATTCCACAGCTTAAGGAGCCTGAGGCTGGAAGATCCAAAGTTTAAGCCCAGCCTCGACAACTTGGAAAGAGCTTGTCTCAAAACAAAAGGTAATAAATAAAAAGGGGCTAGAGGCATACAGTTCAGTGGTGGAGCAGCCCCAGGTTTATCCATCCACTCCAATGCCAGCACAGCTAGTCAGGATTCAGAACGTTATCACATGAAATTGTTTCCATTTTCTGAAAAAGTTCCTATCTTCATCTGGGGATGCTCTTTCGGCCACCCCCTGAGCAATAAGGACTGACCATGCACCCTTCCACACAGACAGGGACGAGGGCCCTTAAGTGCCACGTTTGCTGCCCAAAGGCTACATGGTGGACCCACATCGAGGGGTGGGCGCTTGCACAGCGTCCAGATGCAGTTTTGTGAAAATCACTGCCTGTGCCGGCGACCTAAGGTGACTCTGCTGTGCCTTCTCCCAGCACCTCCAGAATTCCCGCTCTTCTGTGTAGGTCTTTGATTTACTTTAAACTGCTTTGTTTTTGCGTTTTCTTTGCAGAGTGAGAGAGAGAGGTCAGGCTTGGAGCTGCACGCGCAGCTCTGGGCTTGCCAGCGCCATTCATGGACGAGCCTGCTCTTTCTCTGAGGTATACTTTTGACAGCTTAGTTAAATATCAAACGGCCCTAGCTGCAGATTGCTTTGGAGACCTGTGCCCTGTGCTTCATTGCAGCTGCGACCTGACTGTACCCAAACGTCCATGCCCACTGCGGCTCTGCAGTGCGCTTTACACTTAATGTCTTGTGGAACCGCTCACTCAGTTCTCTTTGCCCAACATTACTTGAGGTGTTTTGTGTTAAAATAACATTAATTTGGGATATAAAGATAATTCAATTTTTGAGGATGAAGCACTTGAAAGTTATAATTCTATGTTAAATCACAATCATTTAGTTAAATGGTTTTAAACTAGTCACAAATTATTTCCTTACCCTAGTTTCTGTCAGTGTAAGTGGTTGGGATATTCTTTTTTCTTTTTTTTAATGTATTCAGTATAGGGTCTACAGGGTCTCACTACCTAGATCGGACTTACGGTGATCCTCTTGTTTTCAGCCTCCCAACAGTGAGACTGCAGGCGCGGGCCACCAAGCCCAGTCTTGCTCGCCGCCGCAGCCTGCCCCGGGGCGGGGCCAGCGTCTCATGTGGAGCTGGGGATCGAACCCGGGTCCCTGCCCTATGCCTAAGCAGGCACTCTAGTCCGCTGAGCTGTGTGGCCGGCCCGGTGCCATTCTTCATGGCGCAGTCTCTGTTCCCTCCGTTCTCCGCGAGTCCCCGCGTGCATCCCCCAGCACTGAGCCCGGCGACGACGAGGTTCCCACCTCCTGCCCACGCAGCCCTAACGGGAAGCGCCGGCAGCGGCTGAGCCAGCGTCACTCACTTTCCCTCCGCGAAGACCTTGTCACTTCACAGCGACCAAGTCGTTACACTTTCCCTGGCTGTGTTTCCTACTTTGAAAACTGCAGGGGACTACGGTATCAGGATTTGTCATGTGTTCGCGTGTGTTTCCTTAGGAACACCTCGCAAGGAAGCACGGCGACAAGGGTTTCCCGCTACCAGAGCAGGCTGTTCCTCCCTGACCCCACCGCACCCCATCTCCTCCCACAAGTTGGAGTGGTTTGGACAGGGACATTCCCCCAATAGACTGAAGCATATTCCGTGGCAGCACCACTTTTCTATTCCTTCCTTCTGCAGTCTCTGAACTGAAACTTACAAAAAAATATATAAAAACAGTTTGAGAAAGGAGGAGATTGGGAGTTACAATCTGGGACTTCCAGGGCACGACCCAGTCTTGTCCTGGTTCTGAACTGTGGCATCGGAAACCCAAGTGTGTCTTGGACACAATTGCCATCTCCTGGCCAGATGTGGAACTGCATCCACCCGACTGGCTTAAGATGTGCTCCGCATAGCCGCAGCCCTGGCTGGCAGGTGACAAGTGGCGCAGAAAAACAATCAGTTTGCAGGCCAAAATTACAGAAATAGAAAGACTGCAAAGACAGCCAACATTTTGACCCTAGCTTTTCAAGATCAGTGAAGACTCAGGATGTAGGAGAGCCTGTATTGTAACTCAGTTGCGTCCCAAATTTTCTGATCAAGATTATGGGGCCACAGAGGAATGCGATCGATGATGTAGAGTGTGCCTAAGGAGAGTCACATGGAGAGAAAACCCTCCCTCAGGCTTCTCAGAGAGCAAACTGGTCAAGCAATGGCCATGACTCATCCACATGGCTGACACTGACAAGGGATCTACAAACTGTGGTTCAGGGTTACAGGATAAATCCTGGGGGGAACTGACTGACCTTATCAGATACAAAAGTTATATTTCTTGTTATATAGGTCTTGCTTTGTCTTGGTCTTAACCACCCAGTGGGAAGGTATAAAAACAAGGTATTTAAAGTAAAGCCATATTAATATGCTGAGCTGCGAAAGACTCAAATCAACAACTTCTGCAGATAACCTGCTACTACTGCTGGACTGTGTTGGATTGTTTTGCTGAGTTCATGCACCTATAGTATTTAGACACCAATGGAATACCTATCTCTGACAGGATTGAACAAAAAAAGGGGATACAAAGGAAGGTCCATTCTGGATCTGTATACACAGTATAGATAAAATAGTTATACAACTACTTTCACTTAAATCAATGAGAAGAAAGATTTGTACTAAAAGTGTTTGACAGGATGTCCTGTCTGCTTATTGTACTATGGGTAGCCACTAAGAAGATAACAATGGACAAGGCATTAACTTGAAACTGTCCTATTAATCAGCTTTGAAATTGCCTTATTGCTATTTGCTTCTCGATAAAATTTTTTGAAAAAAGAAAAGAAAAAAAACCAGGGCCAGTGTAGCAGCCCAGCGGATCACTGTCCTTTTGTTTTCAATCCATTTGTTCAACATTCAAATGTCCTCCTATTTCCAGACTGAGACAAGCCTGAATACCTGAATTACGCTCGGAGCCCGCGTTTCTTGGACGTGCTCCTCTCACGAGTGCACTTTCCTGACCTAGGAAGGCAGCTGGCTGTCACTGCGAGAGGGCAGTGATTCTCCCCTTTAACATTCCAGGCCAGGTCCAGGTGGGGATGGGGCAGATCCAAGTGGGGCTGGGGTGCAGGGCTTGGTTTGACCAACCACATGGGCAAATAAAGGACAAGAGTGGGCGCGGGGTGACCCTGGGTGTGGTCAGCTCCAGGCTGTCAGGATGGGAAGCAATCACTCCCTGCTGAGCACAGTTCCCCGGGCTCCTGGGGGGTCTGAAAGTGCTGCCACACGCCCCGGGGCCTCCCGTGTGCCTGGCGCGGCAAGGGCACCCTCTGCGCGTTGACAGCGGGGGGTGGGGGGTGGGGGTGCTTCACCGCTTGGTGTCTCTGCCCAGGAGTTCCATGCTTAGAGGGTACAAGCCCTGCTGAAGTCAGTTTTACAACACCATCACTTTCGAAACATGGATGGTAACTACTGATCGTTGTGTCCTCTTGTCACTTTTCCATAAAAGTAAATTTTATAGTTAAATTTAAGTTATTGAAATTTTAAAAGTTGAACAGGGCAAAGGAACTGACTGGTCAGATACTGTCTAGATTCGAGAATCAGTGAGAGGAGTTCTTCGGTCTAGGCCGCAGGTGCCCCAGAGCTAAGAACGCGCTCGGCCCCCAGAAGTATTTCAAGTGTCACTACTGAGAAGCCCCTTTTCCTCTTTTTTCGACTTCTGGGGACAAGTCTCTAATGTAGGAAAACTTCCGAGAACACTGGTCTGAGCGAGACTTCCTGGGAACTACAGCAGCTCCGCGCTCCGGTCAAGGACCCCGGGAGTCCCCGTCTCATGGACGCCCTGCCCCGCTGCATCTCTTCGCGGCAGTCTTCCTGCATCTCTTCGCGGCCGTCTTCCTCCGCCGGCTTTGGCCTGAGGCAGTGCTGTGCACCCCTTGATCTGGAGGCACATCCTGCTAGCCCCAAGCTCCACGGTCCCGCAGGCCGAAGCCCACGTCCTTGCCCCGTGCTCACTCTGGGGCCAAGTGACAGGTCCTGGGGAAGGGCAAGGCACTCACACCAGGCTGGACTCAGCATCTTCTGGACGGTTTATTCCCACACCCCCTCCGCCCGGAAACTCCCGAGGCGTCGCAGCAGGACCTTCAGCCTGTCGCAGCAGGACCTTCAGCCTGTCACGCACATGCGCAACAGAAGTTCCTGCAGGGCCTGGGCTAGTGCTCAGGTTAAGCTGCGGACTGGGAGTAGCCTTTGCGCACCGCGGTCCCGGGGTCGCTCTCGCCCACCAGGTACCCTGTCCTCCTGTGCCCACACGGCCCCTCTCTGGTCTGCACCACACTTTGCTGGCACTGCCATGTCCCATCTGGCCCTAAGATTTTTTTGTTTTGTTTTAGGACAGGGGCTACAGGTTCCACAGGGTCTCACTGCATAGATCAGCCTCGTTGTGGTCCTCCTGTTTACAGCCTCCCAAGTGCTGGGATTACAGGCGCGCACCACCATGCCAGTCTCACTCACCACCCCGTAGTTCGAACTCCCGGTCCCTGGTCTGCCTAAGCAGGCGCTTTAATATGCTGAGCTATATGGATGGCCCCTGACCCCAAGATTTCAGGAGTAAATATTACCTCAGAGAGAAAGAATCTTCCTCTCTCCCAATGCAGGCTAACTCCTATGTCAGAAAAATTTGCAAGAGAAACAAATTCCAAAATGGGCATTTTAATTTTATGTTTTCTTTTTATTAGTGCATATTAGCTTTAAAGAACAGTGGGTTTTGTCTTGACACACTCACATACACCATAGCTTGATTGTTTTTGCCCCCTTCACCCCTTTCTTCACCCCTCTCCCAATGTCTTCCTGCTCCCTAAGTCTCCTAAGAAATGTGGTTTGTAGCCATCATTCAGAGTCACCTGCTTCTTTTGAATAACAACAACATCGAGCTTTCTTGTCTATGGTGTTCCAGGGACAAAAGCTGAAGGGGGAGGAGGGAGGTGGAGTGAGATTCCTGCCCAGGGGAGGACTCAGGAGGAAAGGCCCCACAGGCTACCTGGGAGCACCACCTCTGCAGTGCTCTTGGAACTCCAGCCCAGAAGCGTGGGGGGGGGGGGGGCTCAGGGACACCACCCTTTTCCCTTCCAGAGGGAAATCAAACCAAGAAGGCTGTGGCATGACAGGCCCCGGGCTAGAGGGCTGCTGATTGCCCTTCCCCTCCCTCCTAAGCTTGCTGCTCCATGAGCTACATGTCTGTTAGGTGAGCCAACTTGAAGCTCTCAGAGCTGCCTTCTGCCCGGTGGCCAAGAGTAGAGCGCAAAGCCTGAAGTAGAAGCCACCAGCTGAATATCTGTGCAAGTAAAAGAAGCCTGCAGGCGTTACTAGGATCCATGCTTCTCTTAGTCATGCATTTTGTTTTCTTTGTTGTTCTAGTCTCCCTTCTTTCTAAGATTCTATACTTCCCATAACAAGACACCTAGCAATTAAATAAAGACTTTCTGTTATATTTGTACACTCATTCTACCTTTTAAAGAATATTCACCCTTTCCAGCCATAGCCCAGGCTTGGGGTGTGTGTGGGACCTACTGCTGGCTCCAAGATCCCTTTCCAGCCAGGGCCCAGGCCAGTGTGTGTGTGTGTGAGAGACCCTGCTCACATTCGCAGGAACCTCCTCCATCAGATGGGCCTGGTGTGAAACTCTGCGGCAGAATTCCCTGCAGCAAGGCTAGGGGCTAATCCAGGAGCAGAACATTTTGCCAGAGTGGCACGGCAGGTTCACTGCCACGGGCTGCAGCAGGAAGAAGCTGAACACAGCAGCCAGACCCAAGCCAGGCACATCTGGATGAGTTCAAAATTGGTAGATCTGGACCCAGTAAGAGAAGCCACGTTGCTAGACCCAGATCTATGAGAGGACCCTCTCTCTTTCTCTCTTGGTGGAGAAAGGGGACAACAGGTAACCAGGGTGAACTAGTCTGCCTGGTACATCAAAGGCAGGTGATCAGACAGAACTTAGGGGAACTAACTTAAATACAAATTCTCAATTTAATATCTGCTTAACTACACAGACATAATGCTTGCTCTCATGGTCTAAAATACAAACCCATTAGTTACAAAAGTTTGTCAGCTGTCAAATATCACTACCCATTATTAGTGTTCCTACTTGTAGTTCTATGCATACAAAACTGTAACTGTCCTAAACACAATCTCTCTTGCCAAGAATTTTGGCAGGCACTAAGGTAGCAACTGCACCAAAGCTCCACACCAAAGGTCAGAGGACAGTGCTGTGCAAAATCACAGACCAAGGAGCAAAATGCATTCTCAGCCCCGAAGCCCGCCCAGAACAAGTGCAGGCGACATTGGCATAGAAGAAGCTGGGAATCACACGGCTGAATTAATAGCCTCTGAAGTAAGCAAATAACTGCAGAAAGATATAGAAGAAATCGCATAACAAATATCTGAAGTAAAAAAGAAATGATAGCTATAATGAACTAATTACTAAGTGCTTAAAAAAATAGAGGAGAATAAGAAAATGAAGGAATCCTTGAATGAGAAATATAGGAAAGAAATAGAATGCAGGAGAAATTCAAAGAGATATGCAGGAAATTAAAACCTCAGTTAAAAGCTGGCAAAAACTTTGATTTGAAAGTGAAGATAGAGTTTCAGACCTTGAAGACACTATTGCAGCCAGTGAAAATATAATAAAATATCTCTTTGAAACAACTAAGATGCAGGAAAAAATAATACATCTGCATGATGATGCAAAGATCAACTGCATAAGCCATCGAAGAGAAAGGAGACAATACAAATGATATTAAAAGAATATGGGCAGAAGTAATGGCAGAAAACTTCCCAAACATGAGGAAACAATCTGACATTCAGGTAACCGAAGCATATATAGAACTCCAAATACCATCAGGCCAATTAAAACCACTCCCAGACATATAATAATCATGATCGCAGAAATCCAGCACAGGAACAGCATACTAAAAGCCACTAGAGAAAAAAAACAGATCATATTTAAAGGAAAACCTATCAGAATAACAGCAGATTTCTCTTCACAAACTCTCAAGACAAGAAGAGCACAAAGCAAAGCACTACAAGTTCTCCAAGAAAACAAATTCTAGCCCAGATACTGCTACACCCTGCAAAAGTCTCTCTCTCTTTCTCTCTTTCTCCATATATTAGGGAAGGGTTTACAGGCTGTTCAGGGTCTTACTACTAGATCAGACTCACAGTGATCTGCCTGTTTACAGCCTCCCAAGAGCTAGGATTACAGGTGTGCACCACCATACCCAGACTCAAGTCCCATCTCAGTGCATCCCGGGGGAGGGAGGCATCATGGCAGGCCCAGGGATTGAACCCTTAACCCCTGCACCTGCTTACAGACACTTTAATCCACTGAGTTATTTGGCTGGCCCTAAAACTCTCCTTCAAGTTTAATGGAGAAGTGAAATACTTCCATGACAAAGAACAACTAAAGAATCTCATGATGACAAAGCCAACCCAACACAGACTACCAAAAGATATTCTGGAGAAAGACCAAAATTACCAGAACTCCATGAATGAGAATGGAAAGAACCTAACAAATGGGGCAAACAATTAAATAGGAGAAAAAGGGATAAACAACAGCATGTAAATAACATAAGTTAATACATCTCACTTATAACCACCAATGCAAATGGACTCAATTAACCAATTAAAAGAAATAGACTGGTGCAGTGAATTAGGAAACAAAATCCAACAATATGCTGTAAAGAAGAAATACACTTAACTGATAAGGAAATTCATAGGCTTAAAGTCAAAGGATGGAAAATAATACTACATACCCCAGCACCTCAGAAAAAAGCAGGACTAGCAATGCTGTTCACAGACAGTCTCAAATTCAAACCAAGAATGATCAAATGAAATAAAGAAGGCCACTGCATACTGTTAAGGAAAAGAATCAAAGAGGAAGAGGTAACACTCATAAATATGTACCCACCAAACATGGAACATGGGAGCATCCAGCTATATAAGACAAACCCTAATGGACATGAAAAAGCCTAATATCCAATCTTAAAAGGAGATGGTAACACTCCTTTATCCATCTTAAAAGGAGATGGTAACACTCCTTTATCCCAAAAAGATAGGTCAAAGAGACAAAAACTAAGCAAAGAAGTAGTAGAACTGAACCGGAGTTTGGAACAAATGGATTTGGTGGACATATACAGAGTGTTCCACCCAACCACAGATGAATACACATTTTTTTTCAGCAGCACATGGGTCATTTTCTAAAGTAGACCACATAGTAGTCCATAGGTCATGCTTAAGTATATGTAAGAAAATAGAAATTACCCCATGCATATTATCTGACCACAGTGCAATGAAACTGGAAATAAATGATAAAAGAAACCAGGAAAAAAAAACAACGAAAATATACATGGAAATTAAACAACACTCCCCAGCAGCCAATGGGTTAGAGATTAAATTTTTAAAAAATTGAACAGTACCTACAATTCAATGAAAGTTCAAGCACAACTCATGAGAATTTATGAGATGTAATGAAAGGAGTTCTTAGAGGGAAATTTATACCTGTGAACTCACACAGGAAAACACAATGGGAATAAATAAATACACTAATGCTACACCTCAAACACCTGGAAAAACAAGAGCAAACCAAACCCAAAGCCTAAAGAGGGAAGTAAATTACAAACATTCAAGAAGAAATTAATGAAAACAATTCAAAGAATTATTGATCAAAAACTTGATTCTTTGAAAAATTAAATAAAATTGATAAGCCCTTAGCTAACCTCATCAAAAAGAAGAAGGAAAAACTCAAATAAAAGAAATAAGGAATGAAAAGGGCGAAATTACCACAGACCGACTCAGTGGAAATCCAGAAGATTATCAATAGCTACTTTGAGAATCTTTACTCTCACAGAATTGAAGACACAGAAGAAATGGACAGAAGGTATAAATTATCAAAACTGAATCAAGAAGATAAAAGAGCTCTCAATGACTCAATAACAGCCAATGAAATATGAAATTTAATAAAAAAATCTAGTGACAAAGAAAAGGCCAGGTTCTAATGAATTCACAGCTGAATTCTAGAAGAAATTTACAGAAGATATAATCTGAGTACTCCTCAAACTCTTCAATGAAATTGAAAAGGAAGAAGTCCTCCCAAAATCATTCCTGCAGGCAAGTATTATACTGACAACCAAACCTGAGAGCAATGCAACTAAAAAGGAATGACAGGCCTAACTCCCTCATGAACATAGATGCAAAAATCCTCAATAAAATCCTAGCAAATAGAATACATCAAATCATCAAGAAGACTTTACACCATGATCAGGTAAGATTCATCCTAGGGATGCAAGGATGGTTCAATATTCAAAACTCTATAAATGTAATACACTGTATCAATAGAGCCAATCCAAAAACCACAGGATCATCTTAATTGATGCAAAAAAGGCTTTTGGCAAAGTCCAACACTCCTTCATGTTCAAATCCTATAGAAAATTGGGGAATAGATGGCCTCTACTTCAATCTGATAAAAGCCACTTATGACAATCCCATGGCTAACTTAATTCTAAATAAGGAAAAACTGAAATCTTTTACTTCAGCTCTGGACAAGGATCTTCACTATCACCACTCCTATTCAATATAGTTCTGGAATCATTAGCTAGAGTCATTAGACAAGAGAGAGGAATAAGAACAGGTAAAGAAGTCAAACTATCACTATTTGCAGATGACATGATGCTCTACTTGGACAACCAAAAAAACTACTAGAGTTGATACACAAATTCAGTAGCATAGCAGGATATAAAGTTAATTCCCAAAAGTGAATAGCATTCCTCTACACAGATGGTGATGTTCCACATCCCTAGTCATCAGTTGTACATGGTTTCAGGGTAAATCCTGAGGGGATTTGACTGACCAAAAGTTATATTCTTAGTTATACAGGTCTTGCTTTAACTTGGTCTTATCCATCCAGTAGAAAAGTATAACCACATAGTGTAAAAAAATTATGCTATGTTAATATGCTCAGCTGTAAAAGGCTGAAGTCACCAACTTCTGACAATTGCCAGTTCTGCTGATAACCCACTACTATTATGGCCTATTAGACTGTATTGGGTTATTTTGCTGAATTCAAGTACCGACAATCTTTGGACTGGCTTCAAGTATGAAAAGATCCTTTAAAGACTTCTCCAAGTACAGCTTCTCTAACTGCAGTGGAACACCCATCCCTGAGAAAACAAAATGAAAAAGGAGGATATTTTGGGAGCCACAAAGCTATGAAATAAATAAAATATGTGTAGGTGGGACTTGGCCCAGTGCCTAGAGCAAACCAGCTACCTCGCTCCTGAAATGAACATCTTGTCTGGTTAAGGTTAGGTATCAGTTGCTAGGCAACCTAGTATCATGTGTTACTAACTAAACAAAAGTGTAACCAAAAGACTGTTTTGTTGGGGAAAAAGAGAATATATATATATATATTCTCTCTCTATATATATATATATGTAGAGAGAGAGAGAGAGAGTTAGGAAGGATGGACATACAGCTACTTTCTCTTGTTCACTGAGAAGAAAAGTTTATACTAATATTGTTTAGACAAGATACCATGTTTGCATCTTGTCCTTTGAATTACTATGAAGACAACAATATGCAATGTATTAATTATTGCAACCATCCTACTAAAGTGTTTCATTGCTATTTTATTTTTTTCTCATTAAAATGAATAACAAATTTTTTTAAAAAAGAATATTCTATGTACATATTATCCCTACATTTACACAGGAAATTTGGATTCCAGGAGTCAACTAATTTATCCACATAAATTTTCCTCAAATTCATGGAAAATTTCGAACCAAAATATCAGACACCATAAACTTTTATCACCTATCGGCCGAGGGAGTCATGAGCGTGGGTCGTTTCTTCCAGCAGCTTCTGGAAAAAGAAACATCGCTGATGAAATCCTGATCTGAATGGCAGCAATTGGTGTGACAAGGCAAGCAGCGCGTGCCTAGAAGCCCCAGTGACAGGCACTGCAAGCCTGATCCTGCTCTTACACCTCGCTATTTCAGGGCAGCTGCTTGGTTCACGGGTATCAGCATACACAGTCAGGGTGAGCGTCCTCCTCCCACCTCACTGCTAGTTCCGAAACCGTGCGGAAGACTCAGGATCATCGCCGACTTGAAGAAAACCCCGCTGCCTCCGCGCCTCCCGGGCGGCCGGGCGGCCCCCAGGTCCCCCTTCTCCTGTCGCAGCCCGACCTTCTCCCCACGCCCCGTCTCCCTGGTGCGGACGCCCATCAGCGTGTCTTCCTGCCGCCTCCGCGAGCTAACGGTGTGTCCACGCAGCACCCCCACCCATAGCAAACAGCGCAAAATGGGGCCCCCACCTCACAGCTGGAGGACTTCTGAGAAGGCGAGCACCACAGGTCAAGTCGAGGCGGAGCTGCTTGCGGGGTCCCCGGGGCCGGAGCTGGGCGCTGCGCACCGCACTGCGCGGCGCGAGCGGGCGCGATGGGCAGTGTTTCGCGCCCCAGCTTCTGCTGTGAAACTTCACCCATCTTATTCTGCTTATTTTAAATTTTACTTCAGAATTATGAAGGCTTGGAGCAGAAGGATTAACACGGCAGTTTCCAGGTAAACTCGGCGGCCTTCATTGAAAGCTGTCCGCCCCGGCCCGTGGTTACCGGAGGCCCTGCGCGGGTGCGGGGGGCCCTGCCCGCTTCCGGCGCCAGCCCCACCGAGCACCCCTCCAGCCGTGGTCCCTGGTGCCGCCGGCTCCCGAAGCGGCGGCACCGCGCCCCGCGCGATCTTCCCTGCCCGCGGTGGCTCAGCTGCAGACTTTCACCCCAGGGCTTGCGCCTTCCAGGCCCGCGCCTCCCGCCTCCCTTCTCTCTCGCACTGCTGAGGAGTCTGGGGACGCCGCTGCCGTCGCAGAGCCCGAGCCCAGGCGGGAGCAGGGCGCTCCGTTCTCTCTAAACAAAGGAGAGTTACAGGCCCCGTGCCCTCGTTAGTGTGGAATTGTTTTTCTCTCCTCTGCAAACCCCTCGTCCTCCATCATGAAGGCCGTGCAGAAGGAGAAATCCTGACACCGAGAGCAGCCGCCTCGCAGTAGGCGGCCTGAGTGTGGGCTGAGTGCAACGGCAGAGGGAAAGAAACCTGCCGCCAAATCAAAGCCGACCATAGAGCCGCGGGTACTTAGGCTATTCAACTGAATGAAAGCCTCAGATTAAGGTGCACCTTGTTCTGGATGCCTCCTCAACCCTGCGCGTGTGTCTGCAGACCCCTCGCACTCAAGTGAAATGGGCTTCAGGGGAAGGAACGTTAAGGAAAATCTGACTGAAAGGAGAGCACACAGGAAGTGCCCAGAACCTTTGTTATCACACTCTTGCTGCCAAGAATTATGTGGAGAGCTTAAGCAGAAGTCTCTGGCTAAGTATCTGAGAGTAATTAATCCCTTTATTATTCAGCAAAAAGAGATTAAGGAAAGAGCAATAACAGTAGCCCCTGGGACCTTGACCTGAGGTCCTGATGGGGCAGAGGTGCTTTCTGTCTGGAATTCTTATTTGCTACTCCATAGAATAAGAGGGGGGACGTCTGATCGCCCGCCTTGTTGCCACCTCTGCAGCTCAGTTTCCAAAGGAAACCTGACCCTGGGTGTGGACGTCTGCTGCGAGGCTGGTGGAAGTTGCGTGAAGACAGCACGAGGCAGACGGTTGTTCAGCGAAAGGACCCCACTGGCCCACGTGGAGTATGGAACACAGACCCGGCGTGCATTGCAGCCTTCTGGGGAGACCGTGGGGTGTCAGGGACACAGTGGTATCTGCAGGTCTAAAGGCCTCCCAAGGGCAGAACCCAGCCAAAGTTCATTTGTCCTCCAAGTTTCACTTTTGAAAGTATTGGAGCTAGTGGGAGGCGAGCTCGCTGCTACTGATTGGAGCCTCAAGTTTGGAGAGCCTCTGGGACTTGGCTCTGCCTCCAGCTCAGCGGCACTGACTCTCCCCTCACCCAGTGCTCCAAGAAATCAAAGCCACCTCCACCTGCTCTGCTGTCCCAGTCTGTCTCCCACACATGCCCTTCGGGACTTTGGTCCATTTGGGGCACCTGCTGTGCGGAGGAAGGAGAGTCCTGCGACCAAGTGAGGAGCAGGCCCGGCACCCTCGGATTCCACCCACAGGAGGGGAAGGCACGTGAGTGGGCAGAGTCCTTTCGGAAGGATGGCCTTAGGAATGGGGGCCGTGGGCCAAGATGAGGAGGTGGGGCAGGCGGCAGAGCCAGTGTCCTGGAGAAAGCTCTGCCACCTGTGTTGTGCCTTTCAATTAGGTTTTCTACTGATATCTCGGTGGCCACTTTTCCAAGTGCTATCATAGCCCATTGGGTCTTCCCAGTGCTCCTGTGAGGGAGACTCACTATAGAAGGGCATTGTGTTAAAATCAGAGAATCGGGATCATGCTTTTCCTTTTCCTCGTCGGGTGATGGCTTGTGGCTGTGGATCATGCTTACACGGTGATACAGCACCTTGGAAAGTGCAGGAATGCTTGTCTCCACCGGAGGGGAGAGAAAGCAGAAGTCCTAAAAATAAAGGGGGGGATGCCTGGGGTCTGGAAACTAGGGCAAAGTCACTTTGTCTTCTAGAAATCTTGTCTACTTTGCCTTCTCTCTAAAAGCGTGTTCTTCCAGCTTACAACAAACTAGAGTTACTTTAAAGTAGACAGGAATTTCAAACTTAATAAACTGAATTAATTTTTTTCTCACCAATTAATTGAAATTTCAAACAAAACAAATATTGTGACTACTTGGTCCTCAAGGATTTTACCTTTTTACCCATTTTGCTTGAAAGAAATCCTGAATTTTCATGGATTTGTGGCTTTCTGTGATGTGCATTTGAACAGCATAGGCAGAGATTCTTGGAATTCATGACTGTCATTCAACTAACATTTAAGCTGAAGTGACCCTTGTCACCACGACACCCTGACACTTGCATTTTACGTAGAGCACTAACTGTGGTAGAGTTGTGCAGAGAACTGCATGATGCATGTGCGTATTAAATCACGTGTTACAACAATATCCAAGTTTATCATATTTAATATCAACAGTCGTTGATATTAACGTTGATATTAATATCAACGACTGTTGATATTAAATTAAATTAACCTCCCCGGGCAAATGCTTCCCCCAGTGCAAACTGTTTCCAGTTCTCAAAACAACTCATGCCATGTTTAATTTTCTACGTAAGATGCGAGTGTTAGGGTGTAGTGGTGAGGGTCACTTGTGTTTAAATCTAGGTGCTCTGGGAGGGATTTGTGAGGACTAAGGGAAGGATAACTGCTTCAGATCAGAACTCAGAGGTAAAATAAGCCCATATGCTACCATATCCTGGAGGACACAGTTGCCCAAGTCAGGAAAGCTTCTGAAAAGTATGAAAACGCGTTTGCATCTCCAGGTGGATATGGCGCCCGTTAGACCTGCCTGCTAGGAATGAGCTTCTAGATGTATCTTAACAAAAGTAGACATTTTTAGAAAGAAGACAGTAACATTAAGGTATTAATAATCTCTGGAATCTCTTGATACATAATTTCCATTTCAGATAGTTGAATTCTGGACTCCCTTCCTCATAAAAACTTTACTATAAAGAGTTCTTGGAAAAGACAAGTAGTAAATGACTCAACAATGGTCCAGAGCTGTTTCTTCCAACTCACTGTGAAACAAATCAGGCGCAGTGGTGCGGCCTTTAATCTCAGCACTTGGGAGGCTGAGGCAGGGAGCCTGCCTGGAGTTTAAGGCCAGCTTGGGTTACATAGTGCATTCCAAGTTGGCCTGAGCAACACAGTGAGACCCTGTCTAAAAAAAACAAAAACAAAGACCAGCTAAGTGTGAAGCAATTTTTTTCTTTTGGCAGCATACCCGACACAACACAAGTACAGTAAGTCTTCTATGTCTTCCACTCCGCATTTTCCATTCTCCACATTAAAGCTGTCTGTCCTGGTGAAGATGATGAGGGTGATGCAATGGGCTTTTGGGGTTTGCTGATCTCAGAGTATTGTGCTATTCATCTCTATGTGTGTGCAAGTCTATCCTAAACAGCCACGTAAGGTCATTTTCCATGACATCTTCTCATACAGCACCACTACGTGGCGCTCTCTTCCACCTTCCAAAGCACCTGTGCTCCTGAGTTCTCTGGAAGATGGCACCCAGTGCTGGCTTCCTGGTGGGAGAGCCGGGATACAGAGCCTTCAGCTCTGCCCTCCACATCCAGGAAACAGTGATACTAAGGGGCTGAAGTAAGGGGAGGGGGAAGGTGACAACAATTTGAATCTTTTTTTTTTTTTTTTTTTTTTTTTTTTTTTTTTTTTTTTGTGGAACCAGGGATTGAACTCAGGCCCTTGCGCTTGCCAGGGAAGCACTTATTCCACTGAGCCATCTCCCTGGCCCCAACAATTTGAATCTTGATCTCTAATTTCTGCATGGGCTCAGATTGGCCTATGCAGTTTTTCTTTTGTGAATATTATTGTCTGTAGAGCTCAAAAGGTTTTTTCAATTCAATTCTGAAGCTTCCTTTAGGCCTCAGAAATGAAATGCAGCCCATTAGGGATGGGGATGGACCTGACCAGTAACCACAAAGAAACTGAGCTTTGGGTAGTCCAACTTTTACATATGAAGAGACTGATATTGATTCCTTGTTAAGACTAAATGATTTTAGGACCCGCGGAGCTCAGCCTCACTTAGGCAGTCCTGCTTTCTCCTGTGTGCCCCAGGGTGGAGGATGGAAGTTCCGGGGTACAGTCTGTCCGGCGTGATTGCCTCCTGCATCTTCATCCTGCTGACCGTGAGGCAGCACGGTAGGGTCTTCTCCTTCCTTTTACTGCACACTGTGATGCCCAAGTGACCCCAGTCATGCACCGACCTCACCTCCAAAGGGCCAGTGCAGCAACTGAGAGCACAGGTCCAGGGCCCAAGCACCTGTGTTCCAAAGCCTGCCCTCCCCAGATGTCACCACCAGAACAGTTTAGGTGCCTTACTGCTCAGGTCCTTCTTGTGACAAGAGCAGTAATGGCAACTGTGCCTCCTACGCTGGCACCGGCTGTAAGGGGCAGTGAAATGTTCACAGATTGCAGTAGGACTAGTGGAGAAAACGCATGCAACCATGCACTGCTTGGTTCTATGCAGGAGAAAGCTTTGGGAGCAAAAGAAGCAGCCGCGTAGTAGCATCTATTAGCAGCATAAAAATACTTGGAGGTAAGAAGTGAGATGCACACTTCTGAGAAGTGGAGCCAGAAATCCTCATGGCTGACTTCAAGCACAATGAGTTGTACATTGGGAAACAAGTGTAAAAGCTCAGTGTGGGAGAGAACCAGTAAAGCGCCAAGGCAGGGCGGCCCTGGCTGGGTCCTGCAGCGGTGGCATGCCGCGCTGTGCCACCCCCTGCAGCCCTAGAGCCTCCAGGGAATAGCCTGAGTTTCAGTCTGACATTTGGCCTCTGGAACTGAAGAGTGCGAGCAGATCTTTGCTTAGGGTCTACATGTATGTGTCGAGCGGCATCTACTTTACACTAAGCAGCAACTAAGAAAGGTGAGTTTCTGTCTCTGGAGGCCTGAAACCTGCAAGGAGAAAGAGAAAATGGGCCGGGAGCATTTTGAATGAAACAGGACGTAACAAATGTTACTCATGAAATTATTATAATAATCTATTATTAGAATTACGGAATATTTCCATTTTTTCCAATAACTAGGAGGAAGGTTAAACATGGCTTGAAATTTGATTGGAAGACTTGGACAAGTCACAGCCCTTAACCTGTGAAAACAGCAGTGCCCATGATCCCAAGCACTGAAGCCTTCACCTCCCCAGAAAAAAAATCTCAGTTCCTTGCCTAGGACAAAAATTATATATGCATAAATTCTAGGAAAGGCCTAACATGTTAGCCACTACCACAAACTATAGCATAAATGTACGTGTTAATTTATTGAGAATAAAAGCAACCCAGAGATGATGTTTTACTGTCTTAAAGATGAAGAAATTAAGATTCCAAACCTCAAAATTTGAGAATAATAAGTTTGAGTCCAAATAACAAAACTGGTGACATTTTTGGCATATGTGCCCCAGTTTTTTTTTTTTTTTTTTTTTTTACCAGCTTTGATTTAGAATACAAATGACTCTTTCTTCGACAAGCATATGTGCAAATAACTGATGGATTTCTCTGCAATGTCAAAATAAAGCTCTGCCTTCTCTGGATACCCCTTTCTAATACACTGGATCCCCCAAGCAAGCTGCCCCTGACTCCTCTCTCTCTCTCTCTCTCTCTCTCTCTCTCTCTCTCTCTCTCTCTCTCTCTTCCTCCCTCTCTCTCTTCCTCTCTGTCTCCTGCCTTGTAGATGACTTCAGAGTGCTTGGCCCTGCTGCTCCCGTCGTGGCCAGGGTGGGAGAAGATGCCCTGCTCACCTGCCGGCTCCTTCCCAAGAGGAGCGCGGCACAGATGCAGGTGGAGTGGTACCGCGCCCAGCCCCGCACAGCTGCGCCTGCGCTCCAGGACGGGACTGATCTGGTCGAGGTGCAGACGGAAAGCTGCAGGGACCAGGTGGAGATGGTAGAGGACAGCGTTGCTGAGGGGAGCGTGACTCTCAAGATACGCGATGTGCAGCCGTCTGACAGTGGGCAGTACTGGTGCCGTTTCCAGGATGGGGACTATTTGGGAGAAACAAGCTTGCTGCTCCAAGTAGCGGGTGATTATCTTGGCAAAGACATAGGTGCCTCTGGCGGGAGGAGTGCGGGGTGAGAACTTCCTCTGACTCACTTAGGCAGCTGTACCGCTCAGGCCTTGTCTCTGACTCACTTAAGAGCAGCGGCTCGGAAATCTCCAGAGCAAGCTCCCTTGTAGAGAACTTGCCCACATTTAGCTTGCATCATTTGGACCATTTTAAGGGTAATTTGAGGCCGTAGCATGAGGGACGTCAGCAATTTTGATGGGCACAGATCTGTGCCACAGAAGACTGTTGGAGACAGCAAGTTGGCTGCTCAGTGGCCAGCTGGCTGCCCCGCACCCTGTCTCCGTGGAACCGGTTGTCCTGTACCCAGCTCCTCTGCAGTAACCGCAAGGCGAGGCCGCAGGGACTCGTGTGATGCCACTGCTGGGCTGAGGTGGGGACCATTCTGCCATCACCGAGAGCACTACGTGCCGTGCTCAGGGGTTCCGGGACGCTGGGCGCTTTGGAAGCCTCCGCGAGGTTTGCGGCTTGCAGTTTTTCAGTAGAGCCCCAAGGGCTGGGGAGGAAGGGGGACGAAGGACTGGGTCGGCCTCGTGGGACCGCCTCTGACAGTAAGGCACCCGTGCTTCCCAGTGCTGAGCAGGAAGCCAGGCAAAGCCGCTCTCCTCACCAGGGGAGCTGTTCCTAGCGGGTGTTGACGTTTCTGGCCTGTGCTGCTTCTTTGTTTACTTCTAAAAAATTTAACACCCTTAGCTATGACTTTCATTGTCACTGCATTCACAGCGACTCAGATGGGTGAAGAACCTGTGCATTTCTGAGACGGAGGTGAAGGGGAACTGACGCATTTCTTCTTAGGGATGTTAGAGGCTATGCCAAACTTATTCTGTGGCTCCAGGTGAAGGGGGTGGGTCTCTTTCTCTCCATAAATGAAAAAGGCAACATTCTTATCTATGGAAAACATAGCCCCTTGGGTGCGGGAGCTACAGCATTGAATAGAGAAAAAAAATTCATGGCTGCAAATTGCACTATACTAGAATTTCAAAATGGTGCTTTCAAAGCACTCTCCCTACCAAAGGGACCGTTTCAGTAGAACTCCTCAAGCAGTTTATCTAGTGAGCTCCAACTAAAATCACCAACAATTAAGAAATAGGATGAATAGTCCCCATGGAGGTAACTTCTGAATTTATATTAAGCACTTGGCTGAAGTCTGGGTATGACTCAAAACATCCAACAATACAGACACAATTAGGTGGAAAGGAGCGGTTCAGAGAAAGGTTCATGGGTACAACTAAACACAGCTTTGTTTATAGTGCTAGACAAACAGGCAAAAAGCTCTTATTTCTGTCTTCTCTCTTCTTGCCTTTCTGGATCTGCTCAAATTTAAAGATACAGACTGGGACCAATGAAATGCATCAGAACACCAACTGCGATGGGAAGAAGCTCTGGGACATTTTCTGTTCCTCAGACCCCTGAGTCAGTTGGTACTCCGTCTCTCTGTCTCTGTCTCTGTCTCTGTCTCTGTCTCTGTCTCTCTCTGTCTCTCTCTCTCTCTCTCTCTCTCTCTCTCTCTCTCTCTCTCTCTCTCTCTCTCAGACTCCTAGTGCCACCAAGGTTTGTCTCTCTATGGGCTCTGGGCCTCAGGGCTGCCCTTCTCTTCCGCAGGCCTGGGGTCTGCCCCTAGCATTCACATCACCAGGAGTGAAGAAGGTGGAGTCCAGCTTGTGTGCACAGCGGAAGGCTGGTTCCCAGAGCCCCAGGTCTACTGGGAGGACAGATGGGGAGAAAAGCTGCTAACGGTCTCGGAGCACCACGTTCCAGGTGAAGATGGCCTGTTCTATGTGGAAGACACACTTGTGCTTGGAGATGTGTCTGCCGCGACAGAGACAGTGTCCTGCTTCCTCCACAGCCCTACCCTTAAGGAAGGGAAGGGGACAGTCCTCAACCTTCCAGGTGTGTGATCTCTCAGGTGACAGGCCAGCTGGAGATCTTAGGGCACCTACACAGCAAGAACTCATGCTTTCCATCAGGAAAAACACCTGACAGCTAGCAATATGTTAGACATTCCTGTAAAGCCACGAAGTGCCTGTAGCTACAAGTAGTGACATTCCAGGTAGCTTTGATGGTGCGTCGGTCGCTTGCAGGCTCTACTGCAGGCTCTGCCTTTCCTCTTTCTACACTGATTTTTCTACTCACACACGGCACTGTGATATCTTTTTAGCAGAAATATTCCCTGTGGTGTGTGGTGCCAGTTACTTCCTGAGCTCCATCGTACAATGATAATCAGACATGAAGAGACCATTTATACAGTAGAAAAGCACTGTATTTGTTGCCTTGTTTATACATAACAACAACAGCAATAAGCAAAAAGAACCAATGCCACACAGTAGTGCAAAGATGCTTATGTTACTGAAAATTATAACATTGATGAAAAGTGTTTTTAAATAATTTCACTGCCAGAAAATATCTTCATGGCATACTGTTCAGTACAAAGACTACATGTGTCTATCTACAAATAGACATTTCTAGTTACGTAGCACTTACTGGCTTTATAGAACTTGTAAGCAGACTAAGACTTAGGATACTTTCTATATTTGGATATCTTATTATCTGTATAAAAGGATAAATTAGAAAGTTAAAATAAATGTTATACTTTAATATTCAAAACACAGATCTGTTATATTTTGAGTTTAGAATTGTGGGTCATACTTGCTCATGTTCACATATTTTCACACTTTCCTTACACTTATATGAAGAATGCGCACTGTTTTTAAATGATAGATAAGTATCAGCGGACCAGAATTATTGGGTGATAGAACTAGTGACATTTTATTAGGCAGAAAAAAAGCAAAAAGCTGTAGCACTGGCTGTATCATTACATGAAAAAAAAGGGCTTTCTGTATTTCATATATTTAATTAAACTGAAGTCCTCAGGAAAATGTAAAACTTGCTGTTATTTTCTCGTAGTTTCTCTCCTTCCTTTAGACCTAACTTCCTGATAGTTGTTCTTGTTTTCCCTCCAGAGAAGCTGCAGACTGAGATGGGTAAGCAAGACGCCTCAGCGTGCCCCTGTCCTGCCCCACAGGAGGGTGGGGCTCTTGGACATGCCAGCGACCTCCTGACCCGGATGGGAGCCTGAGGCAGCCCTCTCCCGAGGGCCGTGCCATTAGCACCAGCGGGTCCCGGAGGAGCTCAGATCTTCACAGCGGTCACCAGAGCTTTCCCATATGTGCCCTGCCCTGGGGGCATCACAGGGACTCCCTCCCCTGGGTGCCTCCAGGGGTGAGGCCATCACCTCTGGCCTGTGTGGAGGGAGGAAAGGAAGCCACCTCCAGCACACGTGAGGAGTCCTGGGGCCTTCAAAACACCCACCTGGAAGGGAGCGAGGGAAGTGTCACAGTGATACCTGGAGGTCACCCCGCCATCTACACATCTGGTCCTGAGAGATTCTGCTCCTATCTCTTGGCCCAGTGGGCCCTTAACTTTATCATGAATGGTGGAAACCATTTCTAGGTAGAGCCCGGAAAGATTCCATGGGATTGATCACTCTTCCATGCTTTGGGGGGTTTTTATTTGTTTTTACTTGTTTATCTTAGCTTTTTATTATATGGCAGATACTGATCTATGGTGCCTAACATAAGCAGTTAGAAAACTAACCAGCTGGTGTTTGAACCCTTTTCAGTTCCTCCTTTACCAGCTTCCCTGTCTCGTCTCCAGCGCTTTCCTCCCACCCCATGGCAACCCAACTGTTCCCTGCTCAGATACACTCGAAGCTGGATAAATCAGTTCCTGCTTCATCATACCCTGCTGTCCAGCAGTCACCTGTTATGGAACTGGGGTGGGGTGGGGGCCTAGTATGTGCATGTTAGGTGAGCGTAAGTAACCTTTCAGCCGAGATAAGAGTAATCAGAGATAAGATAATCAGAGACAGTAACACACACTCCCATCTCTATAACACTCCAGCAAGACACCCTTGAACTCATTGGGCCATAAATATAAAGGGAAGGGCCTCAGAAGGTTCAAAGATGGGTTCTCAACCTCAAGAGAGGCGCAGCCTGTGATTCTGCCCCTTCCAGGGGATCCCTCTGCCTGGTGCAGCAAAGGTGCCTGTTAAGACAGAAACCTTGCTGGTAGAGCTTGCTAGTTACAGGCCAGGAATCCGAGCCAGTGTTCAGGGCAGGTTGACACAGGTCTCTGTCCTTCAGGGAGATTTTAGGCAAAGAGTCATCGTCTGAGCTGAGCCAGCTGGACATGCCCATCACAGACTAAGAACACAAAACACACCTCACAATGTGTTTTTCCTAAGTTTGATGTCTTCTGGGGCTGCAAGAACCAAGGTGGGAAGACTGAGCTTCACTCTGCTCTCACATAGAGAGGAGGGCTCAGTGCATCAGTGAAAGAATCGCACTGCTTCTGCACATTGACTATTTTTCCCATTTTGTATTTTGCCAGCGTCCCAATTCTGTATCTCAAAATGTTCCTCCAGATTATCTGAGAATGTTAAATTCAGTTTTGCTTATAACTACACACAAGGAACCTTGACAAAATAAGACATAAAGGCTAGAGCTGATTTGGAAATACTTTGAGGAAGGTTTCTACATCTCCCCACTAAGGCATACTTGATGCTGTCTTAGCCTTTGACTGTGATCAAATCAGAGAGTGGGACTGGCTTTGTTGCCCTCACACCTCCCACGTCTCTATCCCTGGCTCACGCGTCAAGGTCATCTAAGCGCTCCATTCAGAGTATCTGTGCAATCCCCACAACAAAAACCATATGCTTCTCACAGTAACAAACCAATTTTGTAATTTAAGAAACAGAGCCATGGACAGATTAAGAAGTAGAGTCATGGAGAGCTGTCATGATTAAGTGTTCATGTAATTCTGGGAGTTTTAACTCAAAATTTATTTCACTATTGGTCTATCATGTGAATAAAATTATGCAGGGACTATATGATCACAGTGGGTAGGGATTCAACTAATGACACTTTCATACTGCTAGAAAGGGTCTTCCTTGAACAAGGGCAACTTCTTTCCCGGGTCTATGAGATGCCTGTGTGTCCAAGGAATGTCCTTGAGCCTCAGACCTCCTCTGGGATGCTCATGGGATCAAGTCCTCACCACAGACAACCTTGCTGATGTTATTTACTTCATTTTGATTCATCCATTGTGCTGTCTGTTGGCTTACTTAACAGCTTCCCTAAAAGTGATTGGACCTTCGCAGCCCATCCTTGCCCGAGTGGGAGAAGACATTGAACTTACATGCTATTTGTCCCCTGAGACCAATGCCCAGAGCATGGAGGTGAGGTGGGTGCGATCCCTTTGGTACCCTGCAGTCCATGTGTACAAGGATGGAGACCACATGACTGGAGAACAGATGTCGGAATACAGAGGGAGGACCTCGCTGGTGGGTGACGCTATCCATGAGGGAAGGCTGACCCTGCAGATCCGCGATGCCAGAGCTTCAGACCATGGGCAGTACCGGTGCCTGTTTGCAGAAGATGGTGTCTACCAAGAGGCCAGCTTGGATCTGAAGGTCGTAGGTAAGGATTCCAGACAGGTGTTCTGGATCCAACACCTGTTCCTACCATATGAACATATTTGTTCCTAGAAAATGTCTCTGTCATCTGAAATCTTCCTAATTTTTGATCATTGTCAATATTCTATTGAATCTCCTGTAAGCAGGAATTATCACAGATACTTTAAGTCCACAAACTAAAATGAATTAAATTCTTTACATACATAACTTGTATCTTTTTGAGCATCTGTACAAAGTGACATATATTTAGGAAAACTAAGACTTTTAGTCAGTATTTTTTCACCAGACTTATTATTTCCCAATGTGTTATTAAAGTTCTGGAAAAAATATATAGTTACCAGTGAGTGTAATAATTTGAAGACTAAATTATATCCACAATGTAAACAAAAATCTTAAAGAGTGACAAGAACAGAGGAGGAAAGAGAATACCACTCGCAGGGTCAGCTTCCAAACTGTGCAAACACCACAGAGGACATAGCCTGAGGTCACTTGGCTACCTCATGCATGTCGTACACGAATTTGAATCCAAATTAGTAAGTCTATTTGAGAAACACGCGTAGGAGCACTGATGAGATGTCCAATGGCCTTATCGTTTTCTGCTATCAGATATAGTTGTTTATAATTTTGGTCTTTGAGATTATTCTTTTACTCTTTTTTATTGTGTCTACATAATCCATGCTCTGTTGAAAAGTTATTCTGTTCTCAGAGACAGAAGATAAACTTGGGAGTTGAAATTTTAATTTGCCTGACTGTCCAAGATGGCTTAGGAATGAAAAAAATACACACAATATCAACAACAAAAAAGAAAAACCCACTCTCCTCTCCAAGTGGAAGGTCCTGGCACCTCATGCTTGCTGCAGCCCCAGGCCCTCTGGCTGCCCCTCTCAGGGCCATCGCTGATCCCAGGACCGCTTTCAGGGGCCCCAGGCTTTGCTTCCTTGCTCTCTGTTCCCAGCCATGGGGTCTGCCCCACTCATCACCATGGAGACGCAGGAGGATGGAGCAAGGCAGCTGGCGTGCACTTCTGATGGGTGGTTCCCACCTCCTCAAGTGCAGTGGAGAGACATGGAAGGAAGATCGATGCCATCACCCCCTGCAGCCCTGCGTCAGGGCAACCAGGGGTTGTTCCACGTGGAGTCACTTCTCTTGGTCACAAACAGCTCCGTGGTAAAGGTGACCTGTGCCATCAGCAACCTCCTTCTTGGTGAGGAGAAAACAGCAGCTGTTGCTCTCTCAGGTTGGTGATTCTGTACGTTCCTTCAGGACCAGAATTAACATTGGTGAAACTCAGAATTGCTCATTTTATTGCTCTGCTTTCCAATTTAAACACATGTTTTCACTCTGATTTGATATTCTGCTACAACTTGCAAATCTGGTCTTCAGGACTCCTAGGAACCCTGCTCTACCAAGGTTCTCATTCATGTTCCCAAGTAGAGCTCCAAAGATACACTCATTGCTGGGAGCGCACTAAATTCTCATCACTGACTCTAGTTTAAAGATCTACACACTCATTTCTTTTTTTTTCTTTTTTTGGTGGGAGGGGGTAGAACTGGGGATTGAACTCAAGCCCGTGCACTTGCCAGGGAAGCACTTATTCCACTGAGCCATCTCACCGGCCACAACACATTCATTTATGTGAAAACAAGAGTAGAAGCTTTTGTTCTTTTTGGTGAATTTTTTTTCCAGATTAAAAACTTTCTCCAACACCATCTTCTTGGCGATGGCCTGAGTAAATCTACCACTTTGCCACCTGAGCTATTCTACTGGTTGTGTGACATAACTGATAAGAAAAAGAGACAGCTGTGTCATGTGTTCATACATATGCACAGGCTGAGAGGAGCACGTGCAAGCTAGCAGAGACCTCACAGTGCTTCCTCAGTGTCTGCACAGCATGAAATCAGCTCCCCCATGGAGAGGCTCATTCTCGCTTTCCTGAGAGCTATTCAGATTAAAGGGATAATCTTGATGTTTTTCCAGTTTCATGGCTCACTGGAATTCTAGGGTTTTCCTTTCAGAATCCAAGATGAGTTTTTCGTGGAAGATGCTACTTGTTTTGGGATTGCTTCTTGCCATGACCATAGGACTGATCTGGATGAAGAGCTACAAAAAAGGTACCTTCGGGGAGTGGAATCAGTGGCGTGTGCAGCTCACACTGCAGCGCAGCTTACCATGTGCTTGCCTTGACCTCTCTTCAATGGTCAAGAATGGAAAGCATTCAGGGTCCTCATTAATTATTCAGTATGGAGAGTCCCCACTTTATAGTCATGTAACCAGGCTTGGTTATGAACAAATGTAAAGCTTGTAGTGATAGTAGAAGAAATGGGATTAAGAGACAACAACTTGATTCTGTAACAGTCATTCTCTGAACAAAAGTGGGAAAACTGTCTTGTGGCTGAAGATGAGAGCTGAGACGTTCAGAGAGGTTCTGTCAGTGCGAACACTGCGCTGTGACCTTCAGCAGTACTGCGGCTTACTTATCAGCAATTCCTGCTTTGCCAATGAAGGTCTTCTTACATGTCGACAGGGTGTTTTCTGTGCCCTAGAAGTTCTACTTCCAATTCCCTATGTTACTAAAATGTCTATTTGCTTGTTTAGGTGTTAATAGAATGAAATTTTCAACACTGATGCATGATCAGGATGAACTTTTTCCTTTACAGTGAATGTGACCCAGGATTCTAACGCAGCTCACCTGAAACCCACTCTTCCTGAGGAACACAAGTACACGATTCATGAGTATCCATCCCCCAGAGTGCTGACCACCTCCTGTACATGCTGGGTTAGGAAGGGCTCACATCTGAGAGACAGTATTGAGAGTCTGAGATCAGGGATGAGATAGTGCAGGCCCCGGGAATCAAGGACAGTGTCTTGATGAAGAAAATCACTTATATGTTACTGAAAAGGGGTTTGGGGCAACGAGTTGCTATGGAAATGAGTACTGAGCCATCATCTCTCCACCAGACCTCTTCCTAAGGGGGCCTCTAGTCTATCAGTCTCCTTATTTATACCTCAGGCCACTTCTTTGTAACAAGACCAAAACTTTCTTCTTCAATTGTTCCTCTCCATATTGCTCACCCGGATATCTCCTGAACCCAAGAGGGCCCATTTATCATCACCATGGATAAAATCACCTTGAATTCTGGAAACCAGGATAATATTAGGAGCCCCAGATCTTTCGTCCCTCTGCCAACAGCCAACAAGCTTCAAGTCATGGGTGCATTAACCTCACCCCAGCTTCAGATCTAACCTGGAGACTGCTCCCTCCAGGGATTGGTTCCACTCCAGGTTCTGTTCCATCCTGTCCACTGATCACAGCGTGGTATCTGATGACTAAATCCTTAGGAAAATCCAGTGGGAAATGTAGTTTAACGGAGAGAAACAAATAAAAAGAATCAAGTATTTGATCATTTTCTTTAAAATGGTAACAACTACATTTTCCATCTAAGTGCAGCTGAGAGAACAAAAAAAAAAAAAAAAAAAAAAAAAAAAAAAAAAAAAAAAAAAAAAAAAAAAAAAAAAAAAAAAAAAAAAAAAAAAAAAAAAAAAAAAAAAAAAAAAAAAAAAAAAAAAAAAAAAAAAAAAAAAAAAAAAAAAAAAAAAAAA
>PVKA01027894.1:0-30009 GCA_004027165.1 Ctenomys sociabilis | reverse complement strand
TTTTTTTTTTTTTTTTTTTTTTTTTTTTTTTTTTTTTTTTTTTTTTTTTTTTTTTTTTTTTTTTTTTTTTTGTCTTTTTGAGACAGGGTCTCACTATGCAGTTCAGGCTGGCCTTAAGCTCACTTTGTAGCTCAGGCTGGTCTCGAACTCACAACAATCCTCCTGCCTCAGCCTCCCGAGTGCTGGGATTACAGGTGTGCACCACCACGCCTGGCTCTTTTCTCTAATTTTTGATCTGCAAACTTAGGCTGTTAACACTCCAGGAGAGAAGCTTATTATTACCCTGCAACATATACATTTCAGTTTACCCTATCTGTCTAAGTATCAATCATCTTAGACATAACATGAAACAGGTATTTTCCATCAAGTATTGATATTTTACACTTTAAGTCCCTACAGACTATAAAGAAAAAATAATTTAAAAAATAAGAATAAACACATATTTTTACACAGAAATTTAGAAATTTAACCATATACAGCATTGTAGCAGGACCAGAAACCTTTCTTTAGCAACAAGACAAAGCTATATTCTACTTAAAATCTACTCTAAAATTTTGTCTGAAGCTCAGAGGTTTAACTTATTCTCATCGCTTAGCAACCAAAATTCACATATTAGTAAAAGCACATTATCCAGCTGGGCGTGGTGGCACATGCTTGTAATCCTAGCACTCGGGAGGATTGTTGTGAGTTCAAGACCAGCCTGAGCTACAAAGTGAGCTTAAGACCAGCCTGAACTGCATAGTGAGACCCTGTCTCAAAAAAAAAAAAAAAAAAAGCACATTATCAGTTTTCTACATGCACATGAAAGAAGAGAAAAGCCAACTAAAATCTCTTTTTCACTCTTAGCAAATTCAAGGTGCCCATTGTTCCCTGATAGCTACTTTCCTGCAAACAGTTGCTGCAAGCTGCCTTGGCCTGGATTTTTGGTAGGAGTGGTCTAATTACTAGGTTGTCCTAAAGTTAACTCCTTTAATTACTTGGAGAAAAACTTGGGGGTAGCTTCTAACTTATTAGCAGAGAGAGAAATATGCTAGATAAATGGAGATTTTTTTTCCCACAGGAGATTTTTCAGCTTCCACTGAGAAACCTTTGGGTATCTACCAGAGAGTATTCTTGGCCGTGACCTCTGTTGGCCCTCTGCTGGGGGTGGGGGTGGGGGATTTTCATAGTTGAGGTCCCAAGGTTAAAGAATAAATGTCTCTAAGACATTAGCATCACAGCAGGCAACATGTAGAAGAGAAGAGCACGAGAGAGTGCAAGAGCAAGAGCCAACATCATCTTTATTGTATAATTCTTATACAAGTTGTTATTTCATATTTATATTCTTACATAGTGCCATAACCAGCACATCACATGTGTGCTTGCCTGTGCTGAGTCATGATTATATAGTTCTATGCCACTGTGCACCTGAGCTAGACAAGCAGGGTCACATCAAGTGTCCCAAATGCCCTTGAATTTTGAAGCAGGCTTTTTTTTTTTTTTTTTTTTTTAACGGAACCGGGGATTGAACTCAAGCCCTTGTGCTTGCCAGGGAAGCACTTATTCTACTGAGCCATCTCCCCGGCCCCTTTGAAACAGTTTGAATGGCTACCCATGATGCCAGTTATCCTCTCAGCTTCCACTACTTCTACACAACCAGAGATTTGTCTCCAATTTACTGTTTGTTTGTATTTTATAAGGAACAGATAAAAGCCTAAGTTGTCTAAAAACTGAAGAAAAGTCATTACATAGCATTTTACATGTTCACAGTGAAAGTTTCAAAGTTCATATTTCCTTGGTAGAAATAGTTTCCTTCCCTACATACATAAATGATGAGAACTGGACCTAGGAGGGGACTGAGAGAGAACCTAGAGATTGGAGATTCTTCCTTAAACCAAATGTGCTTTGTCCCTTAAATGTTGTGCTTAGGGAATAGCTCCTTCTACTCTTACCCAGAAGTTAGTTCTTTTTATAGACTTTCAGGTTTAGTTTCCCCAGACTTTCCCAGAACACTTAAACTGGCACACACTCCATGTGTGTTCTCCTGGGTGGGCAAAATTTTGATGTCTCCTCTGACCCAGAGATGGGGTATGTGTTCCTCATCTAAGATGACTTCTCTGTCTTTGACATTAGCAAATAGCCATTTCTTACAGTCTCAGCTTAAAGTTTCTCATTGTTGGATAAGGAGGGATAGGTTCCTTTCTCACTAATTTTACATGCCACTTTGTAAAGGAATCAGAAAAAAGACATCTCATATTTACAGTGGATTATTGAGAAAATTTGCTCATAAGTCATTATTCTCAGCCTGGAAAGGTGAGAATGGGGAATCCCAAGAGCTAAGATTGTCTCCTCACCAGGGGAAGCTCAGACCAGAAAGGAAATTGAGACAGAACATGTTTGAGGTTTCCTCAAGAGTGTAAAGGAGATTTAAAAAAAAAAAGTGTATAGGAGAGATCAGGGCAGTCTGTCTCAGGGAAACTTGTCCCTCAAATCTTAAGAATAGCTATTGACCTATTGTCTTTTAACTGCTGGAAGGAGTCCCATAATTTATTAATAGGCATGCATTATTTTCTAAATATAAACTAGATTTCATGAAAAGACCCATTTTTATAGTATTTCATGTCAATGTCCACTAGGGAGTGCGCTAATACTTTTTTCCTAGGTCTATCGCCTGAGATTTATAAATATGAGTTAGGTCAAATAAGAAATGCTAGTAAATTAGTGACTAAATCCAAATGCAACATATGCAAAACAAGAATAAATGTCTCATTAAAGAAATATAACCTCCTTGTGCATACAACTTAAATTTATCATCATTTAAACAAAGGGACAAAGCCTAAGCAACTGACAAAGACAAATCATAAAATTCAAGATACAGAGAATTGACAGACATAAAATTTAAAGTGTAAGTCAGGCTAGACCACAAAAAACAATCAGGACCACTAGGGCACGCAGGATTGAAGCAAACAGCAGTGTCTTTGTTTCAGGCTGGATGCAACCTGGTTAAGGGCAAGAAAGCCATTGACACTGAATGAAGGAAGAGAATCTGCTTTATAGACTAACTTAAGTATGGGGAGAGATTCTACCGAAAAAGATAGAAAACCTTAAGTTTCTTATGGGTGGATCTGGTACCTGTTTGTGGAGAGGGATGTACAGGATGAAAGTAGAATTTTGTTGGCTTACAGAGTGGAATTCTACAGACTTAAAAGGTTTCCTGTAAGCCTGAGAACCAGACCTGGGGGCCATCCTGATAAGCAGATTGTAGTCTCTCTGGATGAGGGAGGGAGGGGGCTTTCCTGTTTGAACAGACTGGTCTGTCAAAGTTTCTTCTCTATGTTGGGAGGGGTCTAATTGTGAGAACCCAAGAGTATATGCACTTGACAAATAAGGATAGCAATTTTTGATTGTCTAAGCAAGTCACTATCCAGAATCTATGAAACTAAAGCAAATGCAAGAGTCTAATTATCTTAGTGGGGCCTCCGAATGATATAGGAAGTATAGTATAGGGATGATATAGGACCTCCAAAGAATCCAATAATAGAAGGGAAATATTATAACCCCCAACCTGCTAGATGTTTGATGTGCTGAGTTTGTGTTCTCTAAAATTAAAGAAAGAATTCTAGCAACAATGGAGGTTAATAGTAGGAATTATGTATTGAGAGTGTTTGTCTAAGAATGACAAAAGGGGGCCTCAAGTGGGTGGTCTGAAGAAGAACATGCTTCTCAAGGAAGTTTTATAGAATAAAACTGTGGGGTGAGGTGGCTATAAGGTGGAACAAAAGTGTAATTAACTAATAAGATTACAAGTATAGTTGCTTAAGTAATATTGACCCAGTGTAAACTCATAAGGTAGGTATGAGGTGGGATAAAACTATGGTCAACCAATAAGATTACAAGTATAGTCACTTAGGTAACATGGATTTAATGGAGGTCAAATGGGGAAGCAAGTCACATAGCAAGTGTACATAGACTAAACAAGGACTATTCCTGGAAAGGAGGGGCCGAGGAGGTTTGGGTTCCCCACCCAGGGTGATTGATGCCTGTTTAGAATATGTATCCCCACTGTTCATCCTTAGGGGACGTGCGTGGGTGTAGCCATTTCTCTGTCCTGAGGTCTGACCTTCAAGGAATGCTCCTCCAGCCACAATTGTCTTCTGCACTGAACTATTCTGAGTGTCCAGCCCTGTGTGACTGCCTATAATATTTCTAAATAATTTAGCTACTTATAATTACATCACACCTAAAATTCATCAGGAATACTAAAAATTCATAAATCAGATTAATTGAGAAAGAGCAGAAAGCTGACTCTAAGATAAAGGAGCAGACTGAGCAAATGCAGATAATTCATTTATTTATTTTTTTCATTTTCCATTCTTATTGGTTAGTTAGTATTAGTTGATGGAATAAGATAAAAATCCAGAACTCCTACTTTTCACAAGTGAAAAAGAAATATAAACAATTCTCAAATCTTTCATAGCTGTTATTACTGGACCTGGAATTAGAATTCCCACTTTAAAGTTACTAATGCTACTTGGTCTATGTACATTCAATAGAAAGGTTTACTGTCTGTTTTTATTTAATTTACTAGTGTCATCTCCAGTAAAAGTATTCTTGAAATAACTCTCTGAAGCACTAATTATCTCTTTCTTTCTTTTTTTCACAATACCAGGGATTGAACTCAGGATCCTGCACTTTCCAGGCAAGTACTTGTTTCTACTGAGCTATCTCCCCAACTCCTAATTATCTATTTCTAACACAGAGTAAAATAATCATTAAAATTCTAAGTGTTGACCTAGGTCTAACAAAATAATCTCTCATGTCCATTATGTATAGTAAAACATAATTCATGAACTAATCTGCCTCCACTAAAAAATAACAAATGCTTTGAAGGGATTACAGTGTGAAGGTCATACAAGCCTCACTACAGTGCATAAAACGTCATGGATTCACCACACTTAGATTGACAGACCTCATGGGGAAAAAAGCAGGCAGCTTCCGACAGTTACTTCTGTTTTTTCAGATTATTAATATTCTCTCTCTCTCTTCTTTTCTCTACAGGGTCTCACTATCTCACGAAGAAGTTTGGACTTGTAGTGATCCTCCTGTCTCAGCCTTCCCAGTGCTGGGATTACAGGCACGTGGCACCACTCCTGGTTTTGGGGCTTGCACTGCACACCTGGGGTTTCAGGGCTGGCATGGCATGCAGTACTTGGGATCAAACTCGGTACCTTTCACTTGCCAGGCAGGTGCTTAGACCACTGAGCTATCTCCTTTGCTTTTCTCCTTAACAAGAACAGCATTTTCTCCAATAAATATATTTTTATGTTGCCCTGAAGTTTTGGAAGTAAAGCTAAGTCCTTACTTGGATTTACCGACATTCTTCAAACCTAGACTTGAATTTTGTTTTAATTTTTCTTCATTAACAGGGCATGACTCTGAGTTTTCTTCCCATTAGCTCAGACTTATTTAATTTCATAGGAAGAAGACCAGTATCTGTGTTCCCAAAAAGCACATAGTCAAACCCTTTGCCAACTCCTGTAACTGGCTCTCTCACAATCTTCACTGCCACGGTCCAGAAAGTGTTCTGCTTTGTAAGGGAGATTCAAATACTGATTTCTTATCCCAGATGCAAGACTAACTTGAAATCAAAATCTACCTGCAATTTGGGTCCCGTTTCTTTTCAATGCTTTTTTTCTTGATTTTGAGAATAATTTAATGTTAACATTAAGATACAACTATTTCTCATATCATTTTAAAAGTAAAGAAACGAATCTTTTCAAGACTAAAATAACCCACAAGCCATGAAATTGGTTTGTCCTTTTTTTTTTTTTTTTTTCTGTTTAAGCAAATGTGCACCACGATGTTTCAACAAGTAAGGCAAACACCTTGAACATGAATGCTGAAGTTTGCAACACACCACAACTAGAGTGTGGGGATGAATGAGACAGAAGTGGTAGCCACTCTGATTAAACAATCAGGTAACATCACTAAGGGCTGACTTGTAGTGCCCAAAGTGTCTAATTAAGTTTCTTTCTTCTTGATGATCAGAGGTCCCACGTTGTCTCCAGTCTCTTCATTGTGTTTTGTGTGAGAGCCGTCACAGAATGGGAACTTCTTACACTTCCAACAACGCATACACTGCTTTATCACCCAAGTCCTCCATGTCGAAAGCATGGACTGCTTTGGGGTTGTCTTTCTGGTTGTCTTTCTGGATGTGAAGATTTATCATAGATTTGCTGCGATGATCTTTAACACAGAATCTTTTATAAGCTAGGTGTCCAATTACAGCTATGGCAGTGCTGTGACGCTTGCAAGGCGTGTGCACAGGACGCAGAGCACGAATGGCCTAGCACGCACGGCCGGCGGATCTCTAGGCACGAGAAGCAGTCTAAGGGAGCCGACATAGGGTCGCTGCCCTTTTTTTTTTTTTTTCTCTTATGTAGTGCACAGCTCAGACTCATAGCGATCCTCCCGTTTTCAGCCTCCCCAGCGCTGGGATTACAGGCGTGAGCCACCATGCCCGGACTCGGTGGCTGGCTCAGCGTGCCGGGGGTGGGGCCAGCGCCTCATGTAGTAAGGGGTACTGAACCCTGATCCTTGCTCTTGCCTAAGCAGGCGCTTAGCCCCCGGAGCTATCTCGCTTGCCCAGCACACTCATTCTTAAACACAACGTAAGAATTAATGTTTATCTGATCAGGATGAATTTTGCATTTGATCACTGATAACTCTTTGGATACAGTTCCCTCTGCTGGAATGAAAGAACAAAACTGTACCATTTGCCCATACTCTTTAAAAAGTGACTTCAGCTTCTTATTACATGTGACAGGCAAATTCCCAACAAACACAGTCCTTTCATTTTTTTTTTTTTTTCTTTTTGGTGGAACCAGGGATTGAACTCAGGCTCTTGCATTTGCCAGGAAAGCACTTATTCCACTGAGCCATCTCCCCAGCCCAGTCTTTCCATTTTTAAATCTCTCTTCTTGGTCGATTGGGATTTTCTTTCTTTGACTTCAATCAAAGTTGTGATCTCCACCAAGTACTTTTCTACTTGCTACATTAACAGTAGATTGATTTTTTTTTTTTTTTCTGTTTCATCCTTGTTTTGGGAGAATTTCTTCTTCTAAATAAAGCACTTTCCCCGCTTGCCAACTTTTTTCTGCATCAGTTTCTTCTTGACATTTTTTTTTTCTTTTTCTCATGCTGTTGTAAAAGTGGTCTTTGAATCAGAAATGAACTTTCTTTTTTTTAAAAAAAAAAGTTTTATTTAAATAAGGGATTAAATACATTACATAACATCAAAGTTGGAAGGAAGAAAGAAAACAAAAACCAGTTTGTAACTTTGCATGGCATGGGGCAGCTGCTGTGAGGGAGTTGTGAGCTCTGTACCTGGCTAGATTGGCCACCTCAGGTTGCTGTTGTAGGCTGACCTCTTTTTTGTCTTTTTGAGACAGGATCTCACTATGCAGTTCAGGCTGGCCTTAACGGGCTGACCTCTTATGTGGGGGTGTGGTGTCTCTTCACTAGGATGTTTGGTCGAAAGGACCTCAGTGGCCAGCTGGGTGTGTTACCTCGCTGGAGGAAGGGTTGAGTTCTGTCACCTGGTCAGGCTGGATTCCTGGGCTCTTGGCTACCAGAGGGTCCCGCTAGTGTCACAGCCATACTGCTGCTTCACCTTGTGCTCTGTGTCCCCCGTTCCACTCAGGTGAAGACCTTCTCCTAGGGCCAGGGACTGTTCAGGGGGAGCTCCTGGCTGGATGTAGCTGCCCCAGGTCTCCAGGCTCTGCTGAAACATCATGATACTGCTGTTCCAGCTTTGTTCAAATGAGGGACTTCCAGAGTAGAGTGCATGGCTCTTTTCAGTTTATTGCATGAAGGAGTTACACTAGTCCAAGTGAAAGCAGAACCCAATAGTTGTGTTATACAAGCTGTGGGGTTTTTAAACTTGTGGAAAAGGACTGAAGAGACATTCTACTCATTGTAAGGAAATCCTCATATGAGCACTTAAAACCCATAAACCTTCAGGTGATGGTCCTTAGCCAGTTCAGTCTCTAGTAGGAGCCGGCATGTGTCCTTGCCTTGGTTATCCTGGAGCTGGATTTCTGCTCCACAATCCAGATGCTCCAGGACAGTACTATTGCAGGTGAGTTTCTTCTTAAATGCCTTCACCAGTTTGTTTTGTTTTTATTGTAATCATCAGTGATCCCTTGGACTGTGGTGAGGATCTTCCTGCCGTTTTCCTGTTGGATGTTTTTTTAAATGTATTTGAGGGCTGGCCAGATAGCTCAGTGGATTACAGTGCCTACTTAGGCAGATGCAGGGACAGGGTTCAATGTTGTGCTGGCCCGTCCTCAGGGCGCCCTGAGATGGTAATTGAGATGGGGCATGGTGGCATGAGCCTGTAATCCCAGCACTCAGGAGGCTGAAAACAGTTGAATCACTGTGCATTCTGTGTAGTAAGACACTGTAGACCCTGTACTAAATACAAAAAAACAAAACAAAATGTAAAAAAAAAAAAAATGTATTTCATACAGGGTCTTACTACACAGCTGGACTAATACTGATCCCCCTCCCAGCACTGAGATTACAGACATGCACTATAGTGCCCTGTTGCATGGCTGCTCAGCATGTGGGGACAGGGACTGAACGCCGCCGGTCACGGAGGTTTCCTAAGCAGGAGCTTAGTCCCCTGTGCCGTCTCGCTGGCCCTCTCTGGAAGAGTGTTATATGGATATAATCCTCATTGCCAGCAGGAAGCCGGTCATCACCCTTAGTTACACCAGCGAAGGGATTGACAGAGTGCAGGTTGTGGATAGTGGGCAGAAGATGTGATTCCCTTTTTGGAATCGGCCTGCAGAAGGGAGATGGATCGCTGGGAAGCAGGGGGCTCAAGGGGCCGGAGATACACCTTCTTCCTCATCGTATTTCCTTGTTTTAGAAGTTTCTTGAGGTACAGGCAAGCAGATAGGTTGAACTTGTGGTACTGGAGCACTCAAGAGGGAGGCCAGTTGCTCCATGCTGGTTCCAGGAGCCCTGACTGGAGAGCAAGCGCTTGGCAATTTGTTCTGTCCAATCAGGTAGTTTCCTGCCGCATTTGGGCGGGGCCTGCATCTTGGTCGGGCCCCCCCCCCCGTTTTTTTTTTTTTTGTTTGTTTTTTTGATACAGGGCTTCCCTATGTAATTCAGTTGAAGCTAACCTTGAACTCTCTATGTAGCACAGGCTGGCCTCCTGCCTCAGCCTCCCAAGTGCTATGATCACAGTCATGCAGCTCCAAAAGAATGCTTAAATTACCTGTTAAACACACATGCATGCACTTGTACACACACACACACACACACACACACATCCCTGCAGAATGGACTAGTACCCTGCTAGTGGGCTTCCCACCCTATTCAAGAGAGGTACAAATGCTCCTAGTCCTGAACTATAGTGCATCTCATTTCTCTGAGAGCCTGCATTTCACTCTTGAGTGCATCCTAAACTCTAATAAGCCCATCTTGTGCTTCCTACTGATGTGTCCTGAGACTTCCTTTTCTGTGATAGGAGCCAGTAAATCTTCTACAAGCAGATGCATTAAGACTAAGTGTGGTCTCCATGCCTGTGTTCCCAGCATTTGGCAGGCTGAGGCAGGAAAGTTGCAGCGAGTTTAAGGACATCATGGTCTGCATAGTGAGTTCAAGGCCAGCCTGCAGGACATAGGGAGGCCCTGTCTTTTTTTTTTTTTTTTTTTTTTTAAGGTGAGTTAAGTTTATTATTTCAGCTGTAGGAACCTGTCAGACCAGCCCTGTAAAGGGGATATTTAAGTGGTCTTGGGGCTGTCCTCAGGAAGGGTGACCTAGAATGTGAATTCATATTGTCCATTGTAACCCACCTGGCCAGCTATGTTAGAATGGAAACTATGTACCTATGTTTGAAATGCACATCTGTTGCCTACAAATATTGCTGTTTTCTTGAGGGTGAGGCTGTGTAGGAAGAGGGGCAGTTTATGGGTGGAAAGGTAAAAAGCTTGGGTTCAGAGTCCATTTTACAGGCTTGTGGTACCTTTCAGACCTTAAATGTGTTTTTAATTTTTTTTTTTTGAGTTAGTTTCTTTTTGGAAGGGAAAAGTGTCCTGACACTGCAGTTCATCTTAAAAATACAATTTTATTTTATTTTTTGGTGGAACCAGGGATTGAACTCAGGGTCTTGTGCTTGCCAGGGAAGTGCTTATTCCACTGAACCCTCTCCCTGGCCCCTAAAAATACAATTTTAAAATTACAGTTTTATTTGTTTCCTTTTTATCTACCTTTATTTTTTTTCCTATAATATCTCAGCAAGTTTGTCCTGAGCATTTTATTTATTTAATTTTTATATTTTTGTTTATTTGGGTTTTTTTGAGACAGGGTCTTGCTGTGCAGTTCAGGTAGGCACCGAACTCACTGTGTAGCCCACGCTGGCCTTGAGCTTGCAGGGATCTTCCTGCCTCCTGAATGAGCTTCCATGAGCCTCCTGAGAGCTGGGATTTTTAATATTTTCTTTAAGTTCTGATTAAGAACAAAATCATTCCTTCTTTAGCTTCTATCTGTAGCTTGGGATACAAAGGTTAAATCAGCCAACTGACACTTTTGGTATTTTTCCTGTATATTTAGCTAGAGCTTCACAGGACATCCTGCTTTCCCTAAAGGTCTCACCCTTAGTTACACCAGCAAAAGGATTGAGGTCTGTCAAGCATCCTCCACCATTTGCCTACCCCAAACCATGTTTCTTAAGTTTTATTAAGGAAGCACCGTACTTCCAGATATTAAATTCCCTTCCACCTCACTGTTGCTGCATAGTAAATATCTTCAAGCTTAGTGGTATAGGTCACTATATCTTATTATAATCATGGAGTTGTAGATTGGGAATTTGGACCTGGCACAAAGGTTATCTCTGCTCCCTGATATTTTGGACTTCAAGTAGAATCTCTCTAACTTGAGAAAAAGTCAAGTTAGAGAGAATCTACTTCCTTGGTGACTTTGAAAGGCTACCTCCTGAATGGGCAGACTGGGACTCGGGCTCGCTGAGGTTTTTATTTGTTTCTTGTTGAGACAGGGGCTTGTTATGTAGCTCAGCCTGGTCTTGGACTTACTAGGTATCCCAGGATGGCTTCAAACTCACAGCGCTCTTTCTGCCTTAGCCTCTAGAGTGCTGGGATTACAGCTGTGTGCCACCACGCCCTGCTGGATCTGATGGTTTTCCTGGCAGGACACCTGAATGTGGCTGCTCAAGCCTGGTACCTTAGAGTAGCTGGGCTTATCCATGGGCTCAGGGGAAGGCCAGCATAGGGCTATGGAGGTAATGAGGAACAGGGCTATGGAGGTAAAACAGGGGAAAGAGTGGAGTTTTTTTACAGAGTTTTCCCAGAAAAGCAAAATTTGTCCCTGAAGAGGAGTTTGGTATTGCAAGATGGGAGGAAAGTATCTTAGCCACGTGTGGTGTGGGTGCATATGTGTGTGCATGCATGAAATTCATAAGAGGGAAAACGGGTTTCTGGGAGTAGCCAGACTTGGACGAATGTGAGTGACGTGTGTAAACTGGATCTGGTTGTTCAGCTCTGGGGTTTCTCCAGTGTTACAGGGACCTGGGCATGGGAATGAAGCTGTTCTGGGAGTGAAAGCAGGGAGGCTCAAAGGCCACCACTCAGGCTGTAGCTTCCAGAATGCAGCAAATGGGATAGTGAGCTGGACAGTGGCCCTAACAGCCATAAGATAGATTCCCAACCCCTGTATCTGGGAATGTGACTTTTTTTTTTCCCCCTGGGATGTGACTTTTAAAGAAATGGAGTATTTTTGTAAAATAAAGATCTTAAAAAAATAAAATAAAATAAAGATCTTAAGATAAGGATGTCAGCCTGGATTTATTTCAAGCTTTGAATCCAAAGGAAATTTGCTCATAAGAGAAAGGAAGGGGAGATAGAGACAGGGCTGCAGGTGGAAAGGTGAGGTGAAGAGGCAGCACAGCAGAGGTTGCCAGCAGCTGTAGGGGCTGCTGCATGGCTTTCTAGAGCCTCTGAAAGCAGCCGGGCGTGGTGGCGCAGGCCTGTAATCCCAGCACTCGGGAGGCTGAGACTGGAGGATTGTTGTGAGTTCGAGACCAGCTTGAGCTACAAAGTGAGCATAAGGCCAGCCTGAACTGCACAGTGAGACTCTGTCTCAAAAAGACAAAAAAAAAAAAAAAATGAAAGCAGCCCACCCTGCCAACACTGATTTCAAACTTCTAGATGCCACACTGTGGCAAAATGAGTTATTTGTGTCATTGTAAGCCACCTAGTTTATGGCAATTTGTTAGGGCAGCCCCAGGAAACTAATCAAGATAGACTGAGTTGGGCTGGTGACTCACATCTGTAATCCCAGAACTCAGGGAGCCTAAGGCAGGGGGACTGCAAGTTAGAGCCCAGCTGGTCACTTAGTGACTTCAAGAGACTAAGGGGAGGAGAGATGGGGGTGGAGAGACAGGGATAGGGACAAGGACAGGGGCAGAAATGGAGACAGACAAGGTAGACTGGATAGGAGACTGGGGAGACTGAAAACCTCCAATAGTTGAGGAAGAGGAACAGGAGCCCAGGGCTGCCATCCCCCAGTGTATGTCTCCCCATCGGTCCTTTTCTCCAGTTCCTGTTTTCCAGCCTTAATTCCAAGGCCTCCCTGTCCCTATTCCAACATCTCAGCACTGGCTCCTTCTGCAGCTACGTTAAAGAGCACCCTCCTGGGACTCCCCTGGCTGCACACCCTGACCTGCTGTGCATTCTTTCTCTTACACCACGCAGTTGGCATCTCCCTCCCCTGACTCTCGATGCCTGTTGAAATGCTTTTCACACAGGGAGGCGTCATAAGGACACTCATTCTCTCTTCAGCATCTCTTCCCACTTGCCCTCCTTCAGTTGAATTTATGCCAAAATCTTGTCAGAGTTGAAGAATAATGTCCCCTGGGGCTCCTGGCATCCCCACCCAGCCTGTCCCCAGCCCCAAGTTCCCACAGGAATCCGATGATGTAATCATTAACTCCCAGAGACCATCCGTAGTCCTACTCCCAGTCAGTTCATCTGTGCATAGACCTGGACAAGTCACTGCAACTTCTGCTCCTGGTTTATTCCTAAGTAAAAAGGTTGGAACAAATGCCTCCCCTCCTCTCCTTCCCTTTCTTTTCCCATTCATTTGAAAGTTGCTTCTCGAGACCATCTGCCATGAATCCTATGGATTCTGGGTGAACAGCACAGCTCCTGGGAGCTCAGGTTTTATAGTTTTGGGGGATTGGTCCAGTACTACACAGACCTTTCCTTTTAGGGAAACAATTTTGACTGGAAAAAGGAAGGATAGATACCTCACAAAGGAAGAGGCTTCCAGGATGAGATGAGCCTCTGTCCCAAGGAGCCTCTCAGCTATTCCTTTCCAGCTCTAGGATGCTATGGGCTCCTGAAAAGGATTTACTGAGCTGAAGATGGTTGCCTTTCCCAGGAAAGTAAAGGTGGAGATTTCATTTTCCTGGAGAAGCAGCGCTATCTGGAAACGCCGGGCTGCTCTGAGAAAAACTTCACGGAGGCTCTGGATCCACCTACTGTCATGATCTGAAAGCAAGCGAAGGGAACATCTGGTGTGGTATTTGCTTTTATTATTTCCGGTCAGTCACAGGTGCCAGGAAGAGGAGGAGGAGAACAGGCATGGGACCCTGGGGGACTTGGAGCTGAGGCTGGAAGGATGGCAGTGGTGTCTGGGGATCGACAGACAAGTCTGTAAATCTCTCAAATAGCTGGGAACAGCTCAGGGTTGGGGCAGCACAGGGCTGGTTTTCAGCAGACAGGGAAACAGTGTCCAAGAGATGACGTTGAGAGGACAGTTCTGGGAGACCTGGGGAAGGAGGGCTGGCAGCCGGGTCCCTCCCCTCATCCACAGCCACAGTGCCTGTAGAACCAGCTCCTGCTTTTTTTTTCTCAAGAAGCCACAGGGAGGCAGCAAAGCACTTGTGTAAAGTCTCAAGCTCCACAGCCTCCCCATGTCCCCCAACAGGCCACCTGGAAATTGTTCTCTCATGGGGCAGGGAAGGAAAGTGTGTATCTGATCTTGTCTCTCCCAGAAACAGAAGAATTAAGATTCTTGGCTATGCAGAAGGAGCCTAACACATAGGCCCAGGAGTTGGTGTGGGGAGGCAAGGGTGTATGCTTCCAGGGCCCCAATTGGCCACTTCCTCCCAGTAGGTTTCTGGCTTCCCATTAGGAGACTTCTGGTAGATTCGGGGTGCATTCTAGCTTTATAAAATCCAACCTAACTCTTCTTGGGTCCAGCCCCACCCAGGTAAAAAATGTGAGGGGTCAGCGCCCTTCCTCCTCCATAGTGTGTAGCACCTGCCCAGCTTCAGTTTCCTGTAATCCTGCATTCCACATAATCCTGCATTCCTCTTCCCCACCCTTCCTCCTTCCAAGACCCATCAGGTGTTCCTGGAATGCCTCACTGCCTTAGACCCAAGGCCTAAGCTCTAGCTTTGTAGTCAGCTCAGCAGTTCCCGGATGGATGGTGCTCAGGACCCAACACAGGCGGCTGCAGCATCCTCCTGGGGTCTCCCCGCCTCCACCCAGGAGCAAGTTTTGAGATTGCTGCGGTTTGTGCTTGGGTCACCTTGATGATGGCGGAGGGCTTGCCTGTCCCCCAATCTTTTGGATCCAAGCCTTGCAAAATTTACTCAACTCCATTTTTGCATGAATTATCCAATGAAGAGGAGGATTTAGACAAGTGGGAAGCTGTTGAGGGTGAGAATGGCAAGCCAAAGGGGGATAGGGGTGACAAACCCTTCTAAACTTGAGGCCAGAGATTAAGAAAGGACGATAAGGGGGCTTTGGAGGCCAAGAAGTCACTGGAAATAAGTGTGCTTCTCCCTGCTCCACACTGGCCACAGACTTCTATCTTAAAGACAGGAAAACTGACAGCAAGAAATATTTGGTATGCTAATACCATCGTCCTGATGGCGCTGAGGGCAGGAAGCAGAAACTAGAAATCCTGCCTCAAAGCTGGTGTTCAGGGGGTGAAAACCTTATGCCTCAGAGTATAGTGGGGGTGGGGTGGGAGATGCAAGGCCAGGTGCTGCTCTGGGTCTAGGGACTCCCGTACTTTCTTTCCAGGCCCAGTCAGCCCATTCAGACTGGAAAGAATCTGCATGGCCTTTTGTTCTGTGTGTGTGTGTGTGTGTCTGTGTTGCTGGGGATTGAATCCAGGGCCTTGTGCATGCCAGGCAAACACTGTACCATTAAGCCACACACCCCAATCCCAAGACCAATGCTTTCTGAGTGAGGCCACCTTGGATGTGAGGCCCAGACCCACCACTGTTAACTGTCTGACCTTGGACTCATTACCAAGCACCTGGGCTTTGCCCTCCAAAACAGGGACGTGCAGAACACTGCTTTTGTAGCACTGCTGCAAGGATTAATTTAGACCAGTGCTCAGTGGGCATCTCCTCCATGCCCCAGTTGCCTTTACCCTGCACATATCACCTGCTGGTCCTTGGCTTCTTCTCTCCTCAAATATCCAAGATGGAACAAAGCTTCAAATACTTCTGTAATATTTCTTGAAAGCTAGAAGTAGGAAAGTGGGGGAGGGTGGGGCCAGAAGTGGATGGATAGCATACCCAGTTACCTTTCCTAGGGGCAGACAGAGCCCCTGGCATTCGAAGAGGAGAGCCCCGAAATTCGAGGCCAAGGGAGGGTTCTATCTGGTAGTTGCCCGGATCTTCCTTGCCTCCACCCAGTAACTTTCCACTGGCCCAGAGTTGGCTGCATGCTGGCTGCGCACTGCCCCAGGTGTGGGCCCCTGACTCAGCCAGGAGCGGGCAGCTGACGCACACCCTGCCTGAGATCCAGCTGCCTTGAGGCTGATAAGGAGCCTAGGCTCATCACATGGGGCCAGCTTGAGGCACTGACCCTGGATGTTAGCAGCAGCTGGCCAGCCTCCAACCTGGAGAGATGTGGAGATGGGGGGGGGGTGCCTTAGGGACTCTGAGTGAGCGGCCAGGGAAGCAGGGGTAGGAGTGAACACTGCCACTCCTAAGGCCTCAGGAGAGCTGGCTGGGCTACGCCAGCAAGCGGCAGCATGTGGGGGCAGTCTTAGGAAATGAGAAGTGGGAGTGGGAGCAGGCATAACCTCAGGCAGGGCTGGGGCAGGCAGGTCCCTCCAGCACCCAGAGCTGCTTTCTCCCTAGAACACCAGCCAGAGACCCCAGCCACCTCACTCTTCCTCAGACCTGGAGGAACAGCCAAATGGAGCTGAGAAGTTGGTGATGTGGGTTCTAGTCCTTCAGCCCTAAACACCTCTTTAGGGGATGCAGGCCTGGGTAGTGGCCACTACTGTGAAGCCTGGTCTCCCCAGTTGGCTCTCTTGCCTCCCTCCTGGGGTAGGAGCCCTGGCCAGACCCTCATTGAGGAGTAGTGCCCCTGCTCCTATCTCCTCCACACAGTGCCCTGTCCTGACCCAGGAGGGCAAATTTGCATCAGTAGAAGTACTGACTCCTGTCCCTTTCAGCAGGGCCCAAGTCCCCAAACATGCTGGTTCCAGAACTGAAGAGAGGGTGGGAGCCTGCATGGTGACCCTCCCTCTTTCTTCCAAAGTGGTATTATGTGGGCAGGAAGAGAGCAGGAAGGGGTAGGCTGGATACAGGATGGTGTGGTCCAGGGTCCTTCCAGCCCCAGGAGGAACCTTGGGGTGGCACAGGCCTCAGCAAGGCTCCTGGGGGTCTCCTTCCCAACTCGGAGGCCCTGCTGGGCTCCTTCCCCTGCCCACTGGGTCCTCAAACCCAGAGGTCCTTCAGCTTTGACTTCCTAGTTGAGTGACATAATTGGGCGGAGAGTGGTGCTGGGGGTAGTGTGGCCTCAGTTCCTTGGCACCCAAAGGTGGCAGATGTACAGGCTGCAGAAGGTACGCGAGGCTGGCTGAGGGACCGAGCGCTGGCCACAGGCTGGCAGCAGCGAGTTTATGTCTGGTCTGCAGGGGGCACAGGGAGCATTAGGGACCAAGAAGGGGCATTTTCTGGAGGAAAGGGTTGGGGTGGTGAGGGCTCCTCATTCCCGGTTGGTGCCAAAAAGCTGCAGGAAGAAGGTGAAGATATAGATGATGTCCAGATAGATGTTAAGGGCTCCAAATATATACTCCTCGGGGCTCAGCAAGTGGCGTCGGTTACCCATCAGCAACTGGGTGTCGAATGCCAGGAACTGGGGAGGGAGAGAGAGAGAGAGAGGGAGAGAGGACAGAGGCCCAAACAGCATGAGATGGCTATGGCAGCCCAGGCACCTTGTGCAGGCCCACCCCAATTGTATTATCCTCGCTGTGGCCTGGATGCTTGGTAACCTTTATTTGAAAACCCAGAATCTGGAACTTTTCCAACATCCTCCACCATTAATTCTGGCCAACACCTATTTACTAATCACCTACTATATACAAGGAATAGGCATACACAGAGAAAAAGAGATGATTCCTACTTAGGGGCTCAGGATGTAGCTCAGCGGCATAGGCGCCTGCCTGGCAAACGCAAGGTTCCCGAGTTTGATCCTAGGTAACACACACACACACACACACACACACACACACACACACACACACTCATCTACTTAGGTCCCGTCAGAAAGTAAGTATTACTGTGAGTGTAACCAAAAAGCAATATTAGGTCCTGGGGTGGGTGGAGGGGGTGCTGGCCTATATGGCAGGGAGTTGGGAAGGGCTTCCCCGGGGAGGGGACCTTCAACCTGAGCTTGTGTCTTGGCATTCCCTCAGGGCCCTCTCTGGGTTAGAGGATAAACCAAGACAACAACCAACAGGGACTGAACAGCTGTTATACACTGTGCAGACATCAGCCCATCTGTCCTCCTGACTTCCCTTTCTGGCAAGACTCATCCCTAGAGGGTATCGAGACCTGAGGTGTGAAACGTTTGTCCCAGTTTACACAGTTGGGAAATGGCGAGGCCACTATTTGAACCTGAGCTGGCTCCAGAGCCCCATGTTTAACCATTCTGCTCTGCTCCTTGGCTTTCTCCCAGAAAGTAGGTTCCTGCCCCATGGGGCCTTTGCGGCCCAAGGGTCTCTGAACCAGTTCCCTGGTGGCAGCTCCTCTCAGCTCCCACTGTCCCTACCAGGCCTTCCTGCTAACAGTGCTGACCCCCAGCTCTCACATAGCTTTCTTCTGGGGTCCAAACTTAGGTGGCACACCCCAGAGCATATAATCTGTGTGTGTGTGTGTGTGTGTGTGTGTGTGTGTGTGTGTGTGTGTTTGTGTCTGTGTGTGTGTGTACTGGGAATGGAACTTAAGATCTCATGTTTGCATTGTGCTGCTGAGCTATATCTCCAGGCCAGCATATGAATTCTGGCAGGCATGGTATGCCTTTCTGGGAAGAGAGGCCAAAAGTCCACGAATGCTGGGCATGGTGATGCACACCTGTAATCAGGAGACTGAGGCAGGAGGGTTGCTGTGAGTTCAAGGACAGACGGGGCTACATAGTAAGACCCTGTCTCAAGCCCCCCACCAAATCCACTAGTGTTTCAAAAGATGTAACTATTTTTTTGAGACAGGCTCTTGCTATGCAGCTCGGATGGCCTTGAATTCAGTGACCCTCCTGCCTCGGCCTCCTGAGTGCTAAGATTATAGGTATGTGCCACCACGACTGGCCAAGAACTATTGTTCTACATGGGATTTCTTTTTTTTTTTTTTTTTTTTTTGTCTTTTTGAGACAGGGTTTCACTATGCAGTTCAGGCTGGCCTTAAGCTCACTTTGTAGCTCAGGCTGGTCTCGAACTCACAGCAATCCTCCTGTCTCAGCCTCCTGAGTGCTAGGATTACAGGCATGCACCACCACACCCAGCTCAACACGGGATTTCTTTAAATCCACACATATTGTTGAGGCTGGACCCCACTGTTCCATCATTTATATGTGGAATCTTGTGTTCCCGGGATCCCCTGAAACTCATTCATTACACAAAAAGTGTTCATGGGGTGCCAGCCACAAGTCAGGGATTTGATGATAGCTGTGCTTGCTTTAGTGGGAGACACTTGTAGATAGCAACAAGAAAATCCAGGGCTGTAGAGGAGGGGTGCTGATACTGGACAAGATGTTGTAAGGGACATGACACTGCAGCCGAGGACTGAAAGAGAGTAAGTAGGGGTTTGTAGGGTTGAAGGGACTCGGGGCAGTGATGGCAAACCTTTTAGAGCTTTCAGTGGTACAAACAGCCTGCTCTGCCATGTGTGCCATAAGTTTGCCACCACTGCCCTAGGGCAACCCTGAAGACCTGAGAGGTCACTGTAGAGAGTGAGGCATTTGGTGTGGAGGAGCACTGTGGGAAGGATGAGGTAACCAAGGACCTGGACCTGCCTGGAAACCTGCACTTTGTCCTTTCCTCCATCTCAGCCACCAACTCCTTGATCTCCAGGACCTAGAGCCTTGGGAGGTGCTTCAGATCCAGCTCTGTGGGAAACCTGGAAAAATCCTAGCTTCTACGCCAGTGTCCTCAGTGCATAGAGGGCCAGAAGCATCAAAGGGGTCTCTGGACCCAGGGCAGGGGCAGGAAGGCAGATTCCCCCTTGAAGGTGGGGAGAAGATGATTATGAGCTCAGTAGTGGACCAGGATCACCGCCTTGCCACTCACTACCAGGGAGACCTGGGCAAGACATGCAAGTTCTCCACTCCTGGACATCCCTAGCTGTGAAGGAATGGGAAGGGAAGAGTGCTTGCCCCGTGAGGTTGCCATGGAGAGAGAGAGTGCCTGTAGGGCACCTAGCTTGGTGCCTGACGCACAGTGAGCCCTTGTGAATGGTAGCTCCTGCTAGAGTTTTATTGTTACTGTCTTCAGAAGGACAGGTGCCTCCTGAGAACAGGTGACACTGCCAGTGAGACTCAGGTGGCTCATCGTCAGGGAGGCAGACATGATCCTAGGGGAAGCTGTGTGGGCCAAGAGAGGGCCGTGTGGGCGAGTCAGGCAGGACTGAGGGAAGAACACTGGGGAACGCAGGACGGAGTTAGGGTGCCTGGGTTTACACTCTGGCTCCCACTCTCAGAGATCAACTCATCCATGTGACCTCATTTTTTCCTTTTTTGCAGAACCAGGGATTGAACTCAGGCCCTTGCGCTTGCCAGGGAAGTGCTTATTCTATTCTAGAGCCATCTCCCGAGCCCCTCCATGTGACTTCAGTGTCCTCACGTGACAATAACAACATCCACGTCCACATGTGGCAGTGCAGAACAGCATCTACTGCGATTATTCTTTAGTATAATTTTTCTCCATTCCACTGTGCTGAATTTGACTTGAGTTCCCAAGTGAATTTTCCTTCTGAAAAAACAACGAGCAAGCAGAGGGACCGACTCAAATGCTACAGACTGCTTCGCAGTCACAGCTGCCAGCTTAAGTTAATAAACTGCCGTTCTTGCTTATCAGTCAGTAGCTTGCTTGGTTGATTTCCCAGAGCCTGGTCACCCTTGGGTGAGCTAATGAAATGGAATCCCTCAACCTAGAAGGTTTGGAGCCTCTCCACACAGCAGCCATCCAACAGGCTTCCTGGAGCAGCCCGCTGGCTCTTCTCTGGGGGAGAAGAGGGATGGAATGACTTCTGCCTCTGCCCTTGGCTTATGGCCATGGATGCTTATCTGAGTGGAGCTGTTTGGGATGGTCTGCCCCAAATTTCAATCCCATGGCCTGGTGCCATCATCCATCACTGCAACCTGTGATTCAATTAAAGACTTTTCACTAATTTATTCTCACCATTATTTGCTGAGTGCCTACTATGTCCCAGTGATTTCTAGAGATGATAGCTTAATGAAGACAAAAGACATTGTTAGGGATTCAGGTATGGGCATGCATTCATTACCAGGGACAGTGCTCTGCTGGTATCTCCTGAGGAGATGGAAAGCACTAGCTGGTCTCTCAGGTGAAAGCAGGTATCTTGCTTTAGGGCTATCATTTTAGCGGGCATCTAAGATCTAGTTGAGAACTAGTGACCTAGTTGGCTGCTGACACCAAAAACGACAGGAGGTGCTTGAGTCAGTAGCCAACAGAGCACAAGATCCTTCGGAAAGAGTACATGAGACAGGCTGCAGGGCGGCAGCAGGGTGAGGATGCTCTTAAGTCCTGTTGGAACAGTCCACCCCCTCTCCAATTCCTTGTCTCATCTCAGTCTCACAATTTGTCCTGGGAAATGACATCACTGTTTTAATCTGAGGCAGAGAGTGTCTCAGAGGAGAGTGGCTTGTGGATGTCACCAGCCCAGGGTCAGAACCAGGTTCCCCAGCTCCTGTGCTGGTGGAGCTGGAGGCAAAGTGGGCTTTCAGGGGCTAGGGGGCCCTCCACAGGGCAGAAGCTCCCTGCTGGCCAAGGCACACCTGGTCTGACACATACCTGGTCTGATGACACACACCTGGTCTGACGCCGCTGTGTCATGACCCAGGCATATGTCTGTGCCCCCAGACACGGTCTCATAGATAAGGCTGATGTACTCTGGGATACATGGGAAGGGCAGGCCAGAGCCACCAACAGGCAGGCACTGAGTACAAAGAGCTGGGACTGCAATGTGTTGACCGTATCCATCCTCAGCAATGCCAGCCGGGATGTGCAGAGCAGCATGCCCAGTCCCTTCCACCAGTGTTGGATCTAACGGTGAGTCACTGCAAAGAGCCTAAACTATCCACAGGGAGTTGGTAAATGAACTCACAGCAGTACTGAGGCTGCAGCATCTCCAATATATGCTATTATGAGAAAAAGGCAGGCGGCAGGAAAATATGTTTCATGTGATCCCACAAAGCTAGACATGTCACAGGAGCCTAGACAGCACATGGCTATTTGGAAAGGTCTAGAAGGAGAGATAACTGCTGGGTGGTCACCACTGGCGTAGACAGTGAGAGATGTGGTCACAATGATGTTTATGATTTTAAAAAATGAAACATATGATCATATATAATATATATTATCTATCTATCATCTATCTATCTATCTATCTATAATTTTTAAAAATGTGTTTGGTACAGGGTCTCACGACACAGCTTGGACTCACAGTCTGCCTAGACTCAGGGATCAGCTCAGTGTGCCTGAAGGTGGGACCTGCACAGCATGTGGTGCTGGGGATCGAGCCCCAGTCCCTGCACTTGCCTAAGCAGTGCTTAGTCCACTGAGCCATCTTGCTGGCCCTAGTTTTTTTTTCCTCCATTTAATGTTTTGTGTTTTTTTTTTTTTTTGTTGTTGTTGTTGTTGTTTTGTTTTTGGTATTTTTCAGGGAAGGGCCTGCAGGGCGTCCAGGGCCCCACTAGTAGATCAGACTCACAGTGATCTGGCTGCTTACAGCCATCTCAATGTGCCCCGGGGGGCAGGAGCAGCAAGGCCGGCCCAGGACTGAACCTGTGGCCCCTACGCTTGCTTGCAGGCACTTTAATCTGCTGAGCTGTTTGGATGGCCCATTTTATATATTTGGTACAGGGTCTCACAGCTCGGACATGTGGTGATCTTCCCATTGTGCCACCACGTCTAGTCGCTAGTTCATCACGCCCAGGGGCAGGGCCAGCACAGCATGCAGGACCAGGGATTGAACCTGGGTCATGCTTGCCAAAGCAGGCGCTTAGTCCACTGAGCTATCTTGCTGCCCATTGTTTTTTCTTTTTCTTTTTTTCTGACAGGGTCTTTTATGTAGTTCAGGCTGGCATATACTTATATATTATGAAGTTAGAAATTTAAAATAATTTCTCAAAGTTTTTTTTTTTTTTTAGACAGTTTCTCACTATGCAGTTCAAGCTGGCCTTGAGCTTACTTTGTAGCCCAGGCTGATCTCAAACTCAAAATAATCCTCCTGCCTCAGCCTCCTGAGTGCTGGGATTACAGACAAGCATCACCACTCCTGGCTAGAAATTAAAAATGGGAGAAATACAACTGTCATTTAATGCTTACTATAGACCCTCGTGACAAGGGTGGTGTCACCATCTCCATCATTTTCTGGAGAGACTGAGGCACAGACAGCCTAAGTGCCTCCCACACTCCTCATAGATAAGAGGACAGCTCAAGTCTTTTGAGGACAAATCCAAGAGAAGCAAACACGCAAGTGGTGTGTGCGTGCGCAGAAGGCTGGAAGGCGGGCAAGAAGCAAACACCCCCGCCTGGTTCCCCGCCTGGTGCCGTGCAGGCCTCCTTGGGCAATGCAGAGTTCGCTGGCCTCCTTTGGCCCTGCCACTGCTTTCTGAACTAGAGGGTGATCGTGGGCTTTGGGGATTCTTAAGAGAAGGGACCTCTGCCGAGGCTGAGCTGCAGGGCACTGTAGGAGTCAGGAGAGACTCCTGGGAGGAAGGCTGGCTCTGCCTCTTACCTGATGCCAATAGAAGGCGCTTCTCCTCGCTGACCTCAGGGTCAGAATTCTTAAATGCACAGCCAACATTTGCAGTTCCAGGCAGGTCACTGAAGGAGCAGGGTCTGCCATCTGGGCCAGAAAGCCTGGCCCAGGATGAAAACAGAGCACTGTGCAATTATATGCGCATGAAAGAGCCCATTCTGAAAGATGGCAGGAGTATAATTCGGTGTCTAGGAGCACAGTCCGGAGTCACACACAGCCTGGACTCAAATCTTGGCTTTGACCCTGGGGAGTTCCCTGCTCCTAACAGTCAAGCATTACTGATCAGTGATGATACATTATGAACTTTCTAAGTGCCTTTGTATATCTAGTAACTTAAACTTACAACAACCTAGGCGATGGGTATGATTATTACAGGCTAGGAAATGGAAGCACAGAGATGTTGCGTGATTTGACTTAGTCCACACAACCAGAATGTGACAGAAAAGGGTTTTCTTTTTGGGGGGAGCAGTCTTTTTTGAGATAGGGTTTCATATGTGGGTCAGGTTGTAGACCAGGCTGGCCTCAAGCTCAATATTCCCAGCACTGTGTATCATCCAGCATAGAGAAGGGCTTTGAACCTAATACCCTGGGGCTCCGAAACCTGGTGCCCTAAGTGAAAAGGTTAACACAAAAAAAGAAAAAGATACTACTCTGTGGCTTGGCTGGATTCTTTTTTTTCTTCCTTGCACATGATTTTATTCAGTCATTATGTTAGCCTTATAAAAATAAGTAACAGTGGTCATTTTAAAGACGAGACACCTAGTCCAGGTATGGTGGTGCACACCTGTGACACTAGCACTTGGGAGGCTGAAGCAGGAGTATTGCTGCAAGTTCAAGGCTCTCCTGGGCTATAAAGTGAGTTCAAGTCCTGCCTGAATGCATAGCAGAATTCTGTCTCAAAAGGACAAAAAAGAGGGTTGGGGAGACAGCTCAGTGGAATAAGTGCCTGCCTGGCAAACTCAATGTCCTGAGTTCAATCCCTAGTACCATGAAAAGAAAAGAAAAAAAAAAAAAAAGTTGAAGGTTTAATTTCAGTCATTTGTATGAAAATGGATGGATGTAGCTGGAAACCATAATGTCAAATGAAATAAATCAGACACAGAAGCTTAAATGTTGCCCTGTTTCTCTTTTATGAGAAACTCAAAGTATAAACAAATTGAATATTAGTCAAATAAAGGATGGATAATAGGAATTAGGGAGATAGCGCTTTTGCAAATGAGGGAAAGTGAACTACAGATGGGGGAGGTGGAGAGGGAAGGGAAGCAGAAGTAGAAAGAACGAAGATGTGTGATGCCTGTGTACCAGCACCCCACGGGGAGCACAGTCACTATGCACTGCGAACGTGTACTAACAAAAAAATTTTTAAAAGAGGAGCCTTTTAAAAACATGGCGCCCACCTCGCAAAATTGTTAAAAAGATGATGTATATAAAGCTCTTACAATTTTTATCATATGCAATAAATGCTCAGTCAAATTCACAATCCAAGTGTAACAAGTTATGGAGAGATGAAAAACCAAAGACAAGGCACAGGAAGCACAGAGAGGCCCATGGTTTGTCCAAGGTCACATAGTAGGAAGGAGCAGTGAGGAGGCCTTGGTTATAGTTCTGTGGGTGCCCTGGTTAGCTGGAGAGCTTCCTCCCACCCCTCAGGGTCCTGCCCCTGCCACAGCATCTCCTCCCAGCTCTACCTTGGAGAATGGTCCTGGGCATGAGAGAGCTGCTGCCCTGCTCGCCTGGACACTCCTGCCTGCAGGGCCTTTGAATCATGCCTCCTTGGGTCCCCACCCTTGGGATGGGGGTGTGCTCTAACCTCCCCCTGCCAGGTGGTGTGCCCATCTAGGTTTGAGTAGGGCGTTGGTTTCTAGGATTAGCACCTTGAGAGGTGACCCTGAGGTAAGGTAGGGGTGGGGACACTGGGAGTTGGTCACGGCACACACCGTCTCGGTCCTACTTAGCTTCCACAAAGTTCAGGGGGAGGCCTCAGAGCTGTTTTCAGGCAGGGTGGGTAAAAGAATAGAAGATTCTCACTGATCTTCCAGGTTCATGTCAACCCCTGGACAAAAGGGACTTTAAACTGAGGGAATAGGCAACTTTAACACAAAATAGTTGGAGTTGTGCAACTATTTTTACTTTTCAAAGTGTTGTCCTTGTTGAGAAGAAGATAGGGTGTATATCACGGCCCCCACTAGAAAAGCAGAGTGAGGAATGGGGTGCGGAGAGGTGAGTGAGATTGGAGTGTTTTTCCTCGCATAGTCTAGATTCCACAGCCAAAGGACCAATGTTGTGCTTAGGGTAGACTGCAGCTCTTGCCCAGCTACGGGGCTGGGGGAGCCCCCGATTGTGCCAAGAATGCCCCCATAGGTTAGGAAAGGAGATGACAGGTAGGTGAAAAGACCGGGAGGCATCAGGAGACCACAGATCCCACAGGCTCGCTAGAGCAACGATGGGAGAAGGGTTTGAGGCCAGAATCTGAGCTGGGCTTAATGAAAGGCATTAAGGGGCAGTCTCAGAGAGTCCCTGTCACCCTGAAACTAAGAGGAAGAAGTGGAATGAGTCTGGTGGGACTCTGGGTAACCAACTTCCACCTCTGTGTAGATATACCTGCCCATGCGCTTTCTCAACCAGTGTTTATGTAACCTGCAGGATGATCCCATCACAGCTTTCTGGTGTGTTGATTTCAAGAGACATTAATTGAATAATCGAGCACAGCAGTTCCTCCTCCTCCCCTCTGTGACTCACGAGAGATGATGGGGCAGTGTCTCACTCAACAACATAACCTATGACAGTGACATTTGAGCACCATGTGGGGCCTGGCCCAGCTTCTTGCTGCACCTCTCAGGTATCCATTCATCCCCCCAAAGCTATAGATGCCTACTGTGTGTTAGGTGCCAGACAAAACCCTCTGTTCTCAAGGAACTTACATTCTGCTACAGAGAGGAAAACAATAAGCCATGGATCAGAAAAATATATAGCGTGTCAGGATGAGAATGCTATGGACACAATAGCTCTGTGGAAGGAGAAGGGAGCAACAGCTCAGCTGTGTAGCACCGCTGTAATGAGGCAAAACCTTGAAGGGGAGACAGCGATTTGGGAGCACTGAGTGGGGGTGTGGAGTAGAGCCTCCCAAGCTGGGGGGCAGGAGCCAGCAGGGCTGCCGAGGGATGGGTGCAGGGCAGGCTGGAGGGGGTTATGGGAACTGGCTCCAGATGCCACACAGCCCACCTGACCTGCGTCACTTCAGCTGCGGTGTGGGGTAGAGTGATGACAGCCACTGCCGCAAGCCCAACAGGTGATGGCACTGGGCACCCACCCAGGAGGGCCTGAAGGTGGACAGCAGTGGTCAGCTTTGAGAGAGGAGGCGGAGCCATGAGATATGCTGCTGGGACTAATATGGGATGGAAGAAAGGGAGAGCCATCGATGCACCTGAGTAAGTGGAAGCTGGGGAAAGCCGTAGGAAGAGCAGACAGCCGGGGAAGGGGCGGGAGGTTAGTTCTGCATATGTTAACTTGGAGGGATCTGGGCCACTTCAAACGGGGCCCCTTGACCAGGCAGTTGGACATTCTAGACTGGGATTCAAGAGAGAACAGATTGGAGCGAGGATACACATTTACAGCCTTCGGGATAAAAGATGATATTCAGAGCCATGAGCCTACTTGAGACCCCGAGTTAGAGAGCAGAAAGAGAAGTCAGGGAGCTGGGGCAGCCTTGAGAAAGAGAGGCAAGAGAAGAGCGGGGGCAGGCGGCCATGCTGACAGTGAGAAAAGAAGATGAGGGGGCAGGGACAACGGCATCAAATGATACTGAGGCAAGAGGCCAGCTGAGATGTGCCTGAGGGAGCTGGCGTGTGGAGGTCATGGGTGGTCTCAGTGAGCACCACCCATTTAAGAGAGCTGAGTGGGCTGGTGGCACAGTGCAGGGGCACAGCATGTGCTCAGCATGCAGGAAGCCCTGGGTTCAATCCTTGGTACCACCAACAAGAAAAAAAAGTTAAGAGAATGGGAGGGGAAAGGGAGAAGACTTGAAGATAAAGAGTATAGATTCTCTCTTAAGGAGATTTGCTATCAATAAGGAACAGAGAACTGGGCAGGAACCTGAAGGCAATGTGAATCAAGAGAGTTTTGTTGGCTTTAGGTGGGAGGATTTACAGCATTTCTACACCAAGGGGACCAACCCAGTAGAGGGGCCACACTGAGAGTACAGGAAAGAGACAGGAAATTGTTGAAGAGACTTCCCCAGCCCCAAACCAACAGAAGTTGTCCTCTTTGTCCTCTACAGGGGCCCTGGAGATGGCACCAGGCTAGGCATAGGACACCTGGTCCTTGACCTGCTAGGTCTGCCCCCTTACCAGCTTTGAGATTCCATGCCAGCTTCTTAACACTCAGGACTTCTGAGGAGGAAAGTGATTCAGTTCTGCCTCTCTCACCCGATTGCAGTGAAGATGAGATCCAGTGAGGGAATACCATAGATGTGAAAGTGTTTTGCAGAATGCAATGGGTGGAACAGGTGGCTGGGATTATTTTTATTTATCTAACAACACTAGGGATTATTAAACAGATTTAAAGGCTTACTCTTCACAAAGGCTTACTCATATGTACAACCTTCCACATTTGTGTGTGACCTGATCCACATGAAGCAATGCGTATACCTCACCCCTCTACAGATGCTTTCCTGCCTTCAATTCCACCACTCCCACCTGCCCTGCCCTGACCTCCCATCTGGCCTGGCCTTGGCAAATACTACCTTGTTGTTTAGAGACAGAGTCCCACTAGCTGTGTAATTCAGGCTGGCCTTGAATTCACTATGTAGGCTAGACTGGCCCTGAACTCATGGCAATCCTCCTGCCTCAGGCTCCGAGTGCTGGGACGACAGGCACATGCCATATTCCCAGCAAAGGCTGCCTTCTGAGGTCTCCAGATGCTGCTACCCAAGCTTGCTCTCCTCATTGTTGCCCCACTCTTCTTCCCTGCAGCCCTAAGTGTGCTTTCATTCAAAAGTGATGACTTGGGTGGGGATGTAACTCAGTGGCACAGCGTCTGCCTGGCAAGCACAAGGTCCTGAGTTCAATTCCCAGTACAGAAAAAAGAAAAAGAAGCCTGGAGGTAAGAGCACTGGTCCAGGGCTCAAAAGTGAGCCTCTTAGGGTGGCCAACCATCCCGGTTTGCTTGAGATGTTACGGTTTATCAAAAAGTGGGACATTCAGTGCTACAACCAAGACTGTCCCAAGTAGACCAGCACCTTAGTCTGGACTAAGCCTGTACTTAGTAGACTTGTCATCATCTATCCAGGAGGCTTTGGGCCATCAGTTAACTGCTCTGGAATTAGTAAGGGAGAGTGTTGCCACCTTGCCGGCAGTGGCTGTTTACTTTGGATGCCTCCCCATGAAGATCTCAGTGCCACCTTGCCTACCTGGCTGGATCCTAGGGAGCGCTCATTGTGTCTAGAGCCCATCTGAGCAGGCTTAGGCTGCTCTGGCTCACACCTGTCCCTGGTCACCTCTGTCTCCTGGGCATCTGCTTCCAAGCTCCCCCAATCTAGTCTGAGTGGGATCCTGGAGCAGGACCACCAGGAGTCTCAGTTTGTCCTTCGAACTTCCTAGGGTGCTGTATGACTTCAGATGTGCATTTCCCACCTATGAGCTTCAGGTTCCTCATCTCAGCAAGTGACAGCAGAGCCTGTCTTATAAACACATGGTAAGGATGAGGCGCACATGGAATGCTCACCGGGAGGAAGGAAGTGCTCCACAAAGATTAGCTGAAATCATTGGCATAACCATCTTCATCATCAACAACACTCAATTAGGTGAGAACAGCAAAAATCAAGCTCATTCACACAATGCCTCTCTCTTGCGGGGTCTGGCAGTCTCCTGAGCACTAGAAAGCCTTCCCAGATTGCTCTAGGAGAACAATACTAGCTTGGTTTCCATGGCAGGACATTCCCACAGCCCCACACCCACTCGAAGCATGGACCGTCCCCAGCTCTGTCTCTGTCTCTGTAGTTCCATCCTGCTGGGACCACTTTGCTGCGCCCCTTCTCGGGTCAGCTGTTCTGTTTTTGAAACCAAACAGAATTCCCTGAATGCCCACAGCCAGTTGGAAAGGGTTTTGGAGAAGATGAGGAGGAAGACAGGAATGGCGGAGGGTTTGGGGGGGAGGGAAGAGGATCTCAAAGCTGAGAAGGTGGCCCTCAGGGAGCTGAGCCAAACTCACCAAGGTAAACACACCCGCTCCCAGCGCGGCATAGACTGCGTGGAGCCAGGGCACCTGCCAGGCAGAGAAACAATGGGTTTATGGTCAGAGGGTAGCGAGCAGAGGCACCAGGAGTGGGTTCAACTTGGAAAATGGAGGCTGTGGGGTGTCCTCCCCAGAGGGCTCCCTAAGAAGTCTAGGGCTGAGAGGAATACTTGATTCTCTGGTGCTCATGTTGGGGGTGGTGAGGGCCCACAGGATAATCCCAGAGTGACAGGCAGGGAGCTCCCAACTGACCTGCAAGTCACAGCCCCAGGCTCAGGCTGAGTGAGGTTGAGTCACCCTATTGGGGCCTTGACATCCTCCCCGCCTGAGTTTGGCTCAAGGCTCTTCTTGCCTCCTAGCCTGGCTCTACACTGGGGGCAAGAAACTTAAGGATAAGGGCCAAGACTTGTGTGTGTTTGTGTGAGGGGTGTCTCAAGAGGGTCTGCCAGGTGTCT
>PVKA01027893.1:0-30013 GCA_004027165.1 Ctenomys sociabilis | reverse complement strand
ATAAACGTGTAAATAAATTGCGCGTGAGCTGTCCGCAGCGAGGCGCGCAGTTTCCAGTCATTGCAGTGCAGATGGAGCCTGGATCTCTGGGAGTGGGGCACAGATGGCTGGGGCCGAGCTGCGGAAGCCCTCGGCAGGAGGCTGTCTCTCCTGCATTCTGCACGGGTGTGAAGACCCTGTGTCTGTAGGTATTCTAACCAACATGGCTTTTAAAAATTTTTGCTGAGGCTGTTGTGCAAACTGTAGGCTGGAAAGATGGCGAGTTGAGGCGCGCGTGAGAAGCCAGGAGGCCTGAATAAAGGCAGAAGCAGAGATGCAAAGACGGGCAATCTTCAAAGAAAAGACAGTGCCTGTGTCCCCTGCAGCCCTGTTCGGTGAGCTGAATCTTTATTTGTAAAATGCACTCCAGTTTCAGAGGCAAGGAAGTGTGTTTACATGGAGCATCTGGTACAACACGCTCTGCCAGGCCCGCTGCAGGTGAGTGACTCGCAGGGCTGCAGCGGCTGCGGCGCTGAGCAGCAGCTCCGAGATCCTCGCTTCGTCTGAGAGTCAGCATGCCACGTGTGTTGGTGGAAGGGCTGGAGTCCTGGCCATAGACAGTGGTGTTTTTTTTTTTTTTTTGTCTTTTTGAGACAGTGGTGTTTAATCATTTACGGGGAGCGAGGCCCCGGCAGCTCTTTAGGCTGTCAGGCAGTTTTCCTGACATCGTAGTCTATCTCCTCAAATAGCTGACTTAATTCCACAGTGGAGGTTTACACTTAATCCCAGTCGTCTCCGATCTCGATTTTCTTTCTTGACACAGTTTTCTCTGCTGGTTGCTATTATCAATAGGTCTGGGTTGCCCAAGAGTCACCAAAAAAGATATCATAGGCGCACACGTTTTTCCTAGTCCTCTTCCTTTTAAAGCAGAAATTATGTATAACATTTTCCATAAGTGAGCAAGAAAACCACTTCCTAGGTTTTTTTGCAGCCCCTCTTTTTTCAAACAACAGACCTTCCTCTTAGATTTACATCAGCATTTAGCTAACTTCCTGAACATTTCACCCGTTTCCTGAACTTATTCTGAGGAAGGAAAAACATCCTCCTTCAGAAATAAATGCGAATAATCGCTGAGATTATTCCTATTAAATAAATAGTGCAAACCCAGTGGAATTTCCTGCAAGACATACATTTACCACAGATATTTTGACAAAAATCTATTTGTTATGATTCTGTAAGACCCATGGTTTTTGCAGTTAGATGGAGGAATTATAGCTGTTTGGTGACTCCAGAGATAGGTTGTTACTCAAGAAGTGAGTTTCAAACTGTTGCCATGCTTGCTCTAGTTCAAAATACTTGTTATAGAGAAATTTGAACACCAGGAAAATGATTAGCTTGTTTTAGGTCAGCATTTTGTAAAGCTTTGTTTTCTTTTAAAACAAGATGCTCGCGACACCTAGTGGTGAAGAGATGAAGAACACATTCAGGAAAATAATGACTTCAAGTTGATTGTCTCCAGAAATCAGGATTATTTTCGTGATTGTTTTTGCTTAGGAGACACGCACCGTACCAGCACTTCTTAGTAGCCCCGTGCCTAGGAATCCTGAAAGGTGGTGACATGAAGCAGTCACCTTCTGCATCTCTGGCGCTGTCCTTTCCCAACTTGATGGACATTTCCTCCTACAGTGCTGGCCTCCTAACACCAACCTGGCTCTATTTTAAGAGTGAGCGAAAAATGTGAAGCTCTGCAAAAGGAAACACATCTATATATCAAGGGAATGACTTCTGTGAAAGACTTCCCCTTTAGCTTGCTTTCAGTGGACAAGTGAGATCCTTCACATGGTACCTCTTAAATGCATTTTAGGCTGACTGCTTGTCTTTTCTGAATGCATTCTGGGGCTTCCTGTGTTGGCTAGGTTAGCAGTGACTGTCTGTCTGTCTGTCTGTCTGTCTGTCTGTCTGTCTGTCTGTCTTTTATTTTGGATTGAAACCAGAGAGTGCTGAACTATATCTTTAGGCCATTTTCAAATTTTATTTTGACACCGGGTCTCACTAAGTTGCCCAAGCAGACTTTATACTTGCAATCCTTCTGCCTCAGCCTCCTAAGTACCTAACAGTAAAAGCATTCACCATCACACACTGGCAGCAGTGGATGATTTTTAAAGAGAGTTTGGTAGGGGCCCCAGACAGTGTGTCCCTCCTCCATCCACTCCTGTCTCCACCCAAAAAAGGCCATGGGGCAGGTGGATGTCTGGCCTCCTTCCCAACCCCAAAAGAGGAAGTTCAAATTCATCAACATGCTGGCATTCTTTGTGTCCAAACCTGTCAGCATTATCCCCCTGGTTCCTCTCTTCCCTTCTCCAGACTCACATTCGTCTTCCTTGAGCACACCCTGGGTCCTAGCCAGCCCCCTCCCTCACTCCTGCTGCTCCAGCCCTCGTGCCTTCTGCCCCTCCCTGCCTTTGCCAGTGCTCGTCCCCTCCACCAGAAAGTTCCTAGCTCCTGTGTGCCTTCTGCTCACTCAAGTCCCTGTGTAACTGCTTGATCTTCTATGAGCCGCTTCTATGATCCCAGCTGAAAGCGTTCTTCTTTAGGTCGCCTCCAAAGCCAGCTCAGACATCTATGACTGTGTGTGTCATTTTCCATCACACTGTTTTTGTGTGTTTCTCTCCTAGACACCTCTGACTGTCACAAAGAGCAGAACTGGCCTTGAGCCTGTCTTATCCAGGTGCTGTGTAAATGTTCATTGACACCCTGCCCTGCTGCAGAATTACATTGCCCCCACGGAGCAACAGTGTTTATACAGGGCAAATTAAGCGTGGGGCAGATAGTTCAAGGCAGAGTCAACAACGAGGGTGGTAGGTGTTTGAAATTGTGCAGAGCAATTTATTATCCCAAATGACCACAGGCTTTATTCCCTGGGAAATAATCTCTAAGTTTGTCTGCTTCTAACACTGTAGGATTCTATAGTTAAAGGAGCCATGATCTAAACTATGATTTTTAAAGATTTGGTGTAATTGCAGGGAGTCTATAATTGTTAACAAAAAATTTTTATATTTGACTGACCTTGTCAGATACAAAAGTTACATTTCTTGTTATATAGGTCTTGTGTGCAGAAAAGTATAAACATGAGGTATAAAAAGTAAAGCCATATTAATATGCTGAGCTGTAAAAGGTTCAAGTCAACAACTTCTGACATTGCCAGAAGTTATCCTGTGGATAACCCACTACTATTATGGACTACTGGACTATATTGGATTATTTTGCTGAATTCATGCACTTACAATATTTGAATGGCAATGGAATATCTGTCTCTGACAAAACCAAAAAATGGGGATATAAATGAAGGACTATCATGTAGTGAATATACATATATATATATATATATATATATATATATATATATATATATATATAGCTACTTTCTTTTAGTTCAATGAGAAGAAAGATTTATACTAATAGTGTTTAGGCAAGATACCATGTCTGCATCTTGTGCTATGAATAACTCTATGAAGACAACAATATGCAATGTATTAGTTATTGTAACTGTCCTACTAACCTGCTTTGAAACTGTCTCATTGCTATTTGTTTCTCAATAAAATTAATTTAAAAATTTATATTCATGCATCTTTTTTGTCTGAGGAGATGGCCTGTACTTGCTGTGAATGGGGTCTGTGATCTCAGAAGATTAAATACCACTGATTAAGAACCACTGGTCAAAATGATGATCTCTACGAGGTTGACCCGAGTTAGTTTCATCTTGCACATCCAGGGAGGAAGTTGATAAACCAGCAGGCTTTCTTCCACTGTCCTGTGCTGTGGAGCCCTATGGGTTCTGCTCTGTGACTTAAAAGTAGACTTTCATCTCAGAGGCTTTCAGGTGTGTCCTGTGTCTATTCCATTCATGCATCCACCCCACCCCCTCCCGCCAGAGTTTGGGATTGAAAGGAAGGGTACACGCAAAGCTCTTATCAGCTTGAGACTGTGTGCTTTTACTCAGCTGCCCTTGTGCCTGAGATGACATTAATATTTCTTAGGTCAAGGACCGGGGCTACTCTGGTAAAACTGCCATATGATCTCTACCCACGCAGCACACACAAAACCTCCCAGATAACACTAGAAAACATGCATGTGAAATGTGATGATCAAAAAGTTATGCCACTCTGAACCTGAAAATTGTGTGGATATTTTTCCTTTTGACCAGAAGATGCTCTGTACCAAGTGAATTGTGGTGACTGGGTACAGAACCTGTACAGTAACTCAGGACTCCATGCTTAGAAAGGCCTATGCTTCTCTTAATACTCTGCTGTTACTGTCTTGAAATTTTACATCATTTAAAATAAAAATTCCCATATTATATTTCATACACAGGCCTGCAGATGGACAGCTGATCTTGAGTGGCTGCCTAACCAGAAGCCGTAACCATGTAGTAGAAAGGGTATAAGCTCTGGAGTTGAAGGTAGAGGGCTCAAGTCCCGGTAATGTAAGCTTTTAGCTATATGAGCTTGGGTAAGCTATGTAACCTCTCTGGGCCTTAATGTTCCTGTATAAAAATAGTGATCATAATACACAACTTTTATGGCATATAGATAATTAAACTGTATATGATATAATTAATTGGTAATGGTAAAGAATGATAATGACTTGAAAACAACTATTAGAGAAAAATTTGAGTGAAAGAAGATTAGAATAAAACAAAATAATCAACCTCAAACACATAGGCTTTTTAATTTAATTTAATTTATTTATTTTTGTGGTACCAGGGATTGAACTCAGGACCTTGCACTTGCCAGGCAAGTGCTTATTCTACTGAGCCATCTCCCTAGCCCTCACATAAGCTTTATTTAAAAAAAAAAAAAATCTTTTATTTATTTAATTGGTGGAGGGTCTTGCTATGCAGCTCAGACTGGTAGTGATCCTGATCCCTACTATCTCAGCCTTCCCAGCATTGGGATTTCAGGTATGCACCACCATGCCCAGCTTGGTGCACCTGGGGTTCCAAGGCCAGCACAGAATGCAGCAGTGGTGATCGAACCCAGGTCTTTGTGCTTGCCAGGCAGGCACTTAGACCACTGAACTATCTCCCCACACATAGACTTTTACATCCTTTAAGTTTAGCAAAGAATTCTAAAGATAATCTCCCAAGTAGATTGCTTTCCTTTCTGTTCTTCCATAAGTCTTGGTACATAATACCCTTTCATCACTTCAAAATATTAAATTACTTTCCCTTTTAACACATTTACTTCCATTAAACTTTGAGACCCTCTGAAACAGGCACTGTGTCTACTATTAAAAATGTTTTACAACTGGGTGTGGTGGCAAACACCTGTAATCCCAGTTCTCAGGAGACCGAGGCAGGAAGATTGCCATCAGCCTGAGGTCGGCGTAGGCTACACAGAGGGCAGCCTTAACTACATAGCAACATACTGTCTCAACTCTCCCCCAAAGCCAAATGTTTTTCAGTTTCTGATATAAGTTCTATCACAAAGTAGATGCTTAGCATTTATTGGAAGAATAAACTGTCTCATTATTTGATAGTTACGAAGCTGAAATCTAGATAATGTAGGTAATTCGATCACACTCACAAAGCCTGTTCCCTACAAACCCAGGACAGGACTTCTTTCTGGTTTTTTGATGGTTAATTATTGCTGGGATGCCACATAGACCCATTCCTTGGGGCTGTTAAACACAGTTTTTAATTGTAGGCTCCATGCAACTATCAGATTATCTGATAAATACTTGAGCCTTTACATTGTGTATATTTTTTGTTTTGAGTGAAAATCCAAAAGTGAAGAATGGCTAGAAGATACTCTTGAATGATCTCAGGAGCTTCTAGAAAGAGCCATCCATGGGTTGGCCAAATAGCTCAGTGGATTAAAGCGCCTTCAAGCAGGGGCAGGGGCAGGGGGCTTGATCCCCGGGCCTGCTGTGCTGGCCCCACCCCCGGGGGACGCTGAGATGGCCATTGAGACTGGGCGTGGTGGCGCATGGCTGTAATCCCAGCTCTTGGGAGGCTGCAAACAGGAGGATCACTACAAGTCTGATCTAGTAGCGAGGCTCTGAACACCCTGTAGTCCCTTCCCTAAAATACAGAAAAAAAAAAAAAAAAAAGGCAATCCATCCGGTCACGGTTGCTAAGTACACAGTCCTGGGATAGGTTAGGGTCTTCCCCAGTTCTCCCACTCAGGACATTACCTGCTATAATGCTGATGTCCTGAATGTGAGTGATGAACCACAGCTATCTTGAGAACCTGGGAGGGACCGCCTGCGTGCATTGGTAAGGAACCAGTCTGGGAAAGGAAAACAAAGTTTGAGGCATTCTCTAGTTGCCCTGAGACAAGGAGGCCTCAGAGTCTTTTTCGTTAACTTGGCAATACAATCCAGATAATAAAAAGATGCAGAAGAAAGTACTCTCCAGGAGATGAAAAGATTCTTCTTAGTACACCTGCTCGGTCATGTGATGCCAACCCAATGTGAGACACGTGTTTCGGTGGGTAGAGGAGAAGAAAGAAGAAAAGAGGAGGAAAAACATGCGAGTACATATACAGGATGGCTGAGATGATTGCACTCGTAATTTCCATCAGTTTTTTTGAAAATACCAGTTAATGTTTCAGTTTTTACCTTGACTAACTCTGTATGCTGATTCTGCAATCTGAGCAGCGACATCAAGGACAGCAATGTGCAACACAAAACTCATGGTTGAATGCCTCTCATCTTGGTCTTCTAAATGTCTACGGTTCCTAATGTCTTATCAATTATTATACTCTCTTTAAAATAAATTAAAACAAAGAAAAGACAAGGAAAAAAATAAGGTTTCTTGAAAGCAATTGCCATTGTTCAATTATTTCCTCAATCTTGCATAACTATATCTGGTATCTGAGCAATAGATTTGATGATAAAAATAGATAATATAACAAACATATTAATTATTTCTGTTTTGAAAATCTGTAACATACACATTGTTGTATGTTACCCTGTTGCTGTCCTTTCTGCCTATTTGTTTTTGTTCTTCAAAATAAAATAAAATAAATTATTAAAAAAAGAAGAAAAGAGAGCTGGGTGTGGTGTCACATGCTTGCGATCTCAGCATCTGGAGGCTGAGGCAGGAGGACTGCTGAAAGCTCAAGGTGAGCCTGAAGTACATACCAAGACCTTGTGTTGAAAAAGATGAAGAAGGAGGAGGAGGAGGAGGAGGAGGAGAGAGAGAAAGAGAGGAGATTAACAAAAAAAAAAGGAGGAAAAAAGAATAATAGGGGAGGAAAAGTGAAATGCAGGAAAAAGAAAACTGAAAAACCTTGAGGAGAGTAAATATATCTGCAAAGAGATGTGAGACTACTATTTACCAGAATAATTCCAGGAGCTAAGTCAAATCATCAGAATGAATCAATCCAAGCAACCTTGATAAACTAAGTTAGTGCAGTAATAATCCTTGTGCTCTGAACACAGCAGTGGGATGCAGCGAGGTGACATGGGTTTGCATTTTGGCTCAGATGATGATTTGCCAAGTGACAACGAAAGTGTCATTTCAAGTCCGGGGCCTCAGTTTTCCCATCCAGAAGTGGGGGAAATGAATGAAACAGGACATATGAAAGCAATTTGAAAAATAGACTGTGACATAAGCAAACAGGGTCTCAAATTTACACTCAAGCTGGATCTCTTGCACTTAAATCAAAACAGGCTTGGACGGCCTGCAGCCTCCTTTGCGCAGCTCTGCCAAGTTTCCTACCTTGTGTTTTTCCTTCCGCAGAAGGAAGAGCCATTTCTGAGCTGCAGGGCACGTTCTTCTCGGCCTCTGTCCGCCAATCTCTGTCCTCCGAAGGGCTAATTTCCGCTCTGGCTTCTGTCCATGTGAGTTAGGGCTCACCTGTCATGCAGAAAGTGAACGGGAGCCTGTGCGCGCACGCACACGCACACACACACACACACACACACACACACACACAATCCGAACATGGGCAACCCCCTCAAGTTCACCCATCTCATGACGGGTTAGGGCAATGGCTGTGAACCTATGACACATGAGCCGCAGCAGGTTGCTTAACACTGAAGGGCTCATTCACCATCCCTGGGCTGGGGCAATGCCGAAGCCTCACCAAACCTTGCTTTTCCTCTCCTCCTTGGCAGAGGCGCTTTCTGCCCAGGTTGCTTCCAGCGGGCAGGTGGCTCCCGGCAGCGCCTCTGCCTGTGCTGGTCGTGGGCACTGCATCCTCTGGCTTAGAATGTGGTGGATGCAAACCGTGCAGGCTGCTCCCTGCTCGCTTCTTCTCCTGGTCACATACCCTCTCCTGCACAGCTTCCCATTGTCACTAGGAAAGCCTAGATCCTAGCGTCTGAGATGATGCTCGTTGAGAGCACTGCTTTGGAGCCTACAGATAAGAAAAAAAGAGTCCTGATTTTATTTTTGTGTGCAATCTTGGGTGTCAGCAATGAAAACAGACTTAAATGAAAGGGTGAGGAAACAAACATGAAATTAAAACAGCTAGAGATTTATTAACATTGAAGAATACTTTTAAAAAGTTGAATTTGGGGCGTGGTGGTGCATGCCTATAATCCCAGCACTCGGGAGGCTGAGACAGGAGGATTGTTGTGAGTTCGAGACCAGCCTGAGCTACAAAGTGAGCTCGAGGCCAGCCTGAACAGCATAGTGAGACCCTGTCTCAAAAAGACAAAAAAAAAGAAAAAAAAAAAAGTTGAATTTGGTTGAATAATGAGTGGCCAACCATTCACATGGCTTTTGGTGGATTTGAAGAATGGCGCCACAGTTATTTTGCTGAAGCTGTCCGCTGATGCTTGCGCTCAGCCTGCGCTATTTCCCACATACTCTCAGCTCCCAGCAAGTTCTCCTGAACCCTGGGTGGCCTGTGACACTGATTGCTAGGGTCTCCGCCTCAGGAGCTGACAGTCTGTATCCTTCAAGTCCTAATTATTAAAAAAAAAAATAAATAAATAAGTTCAAGACTGAAGTCCAGCAGCTGAATGCATTTTTTGTTTGGGAAAGCCTAATTTTCAGTAGAAAACTACCCTCAGCTAAAGCAGCTCCTGCCCCTCCTTCCTTTTGCCCCAAGGTCAAATATTCTGATGAATCTCAGCAGTCATTGGATCTATTTCCTGCCAAACTGTGACAAAACAACTAGAAGATCATGATTAATCGCCCTCCAGCCCTTCATGGCAAATAAGCGGGACTGCCTCGAGGGCAGTTTTGGAGGCCCTGTCACCTCCAAAATTTGCTGTGCGTTAAGTTCGGCTACGTCCTCACTTTCCCCAGCTTCACATTTGGTGCAGAGCCAGAGCCTGTGGCTGGCACAAACCCTTCCTCTTCAGTCCCATGCTAGCACTATTTGACTCCCACAGTGAGGCACCTGGGTACTGCCAACTTTACCTTAATTATTGAAATCGCCTCCTATTTTTCTTAGTATTCACTCCTTTGTTTTAAAAATTAAGATAAATTTGACATACAATAAAGAACATGTGTTCCTTTGATGAGGGCTTTTGTTTGTTTGTTTTTGGTACTTGGGATCAAACTCAGGACCTTGTGCTTGCTGGGTAGCACCTATGCCACTAAGCTATTTCCTTAGGCCTCTTTTGATGAGTTCATGCCATATACAGGATTTAAGCATTTCCATTGTGCCAGAACAGTTCTTCATTTTTCTTCACAGTCAATGTCTCTTTCTCCTGAGGAACTGCCTTCAGTTTCTATTACTATTACTATAGTGTATTTTTTGTATATGATTGCCTCCGTATCAATGGAATTATAGAGTGTGAAAATATTGGTGCCGATTGTTTTTCCTGGATTTAAGGTTCATCCATGTTGCATGAATCAGGAATTTCTTTCCTTTTCCTTAGTAAGCAGTATCCCAAGGTATGAATATACCTTCATTGGCTTACCAGTTCATCTTTTGATAGAAATTTTAGGATCTTTATCAGCATAAATTTTGCTCCTATGAATATGGTTGCTATAAAATACTAGCACAAATATTTTTGAGACCATATGTTTTCATTTAAGTTGGATAAATACCCAAGAATGAAATTGCTGGGTCATAGGGTAGGTGTACGTTTAACTTATAAGAAACTGCCAGGCTTCCAAAGTGGCTTGTCAGATGAGTGAGTCTCCAACATCCACTCTTGCTTCGCTTCGTCTGGCCCTTCTGTTCACAGGCTATCAGCGCGCTGTGTGACACACAGCCTAGGAGCCCCACCCCGCGCTGCAGCCCTGCAGAGGCTTTCGTGCTGCGTTTAGGGGGAGTGCAGGCATCACAGCCTGCTCCTCTGCGTGCCCCTCTGTTGCTCCCACATGCTTCCTCTATCTCTTCCTCTCCCTGCTTTCTGTCCTGCAGCCATCCTGAGTTTGCTTCTGCTTGAAAGGAAAGCTCTGTCCCTCCCAGGGAGAAGGGTTGTTTTCCTGACAACCCTTAGCTCGCTGCTTCTTTGCTTATTTATTCTTGCAGTCCTGATTTAAATGTTACTTCTGTGGGGATGCTGCCCAGACTTGTAAGTTAAATTATTTCCCCTATGATCCATCCCTCTGGGACCCTGGGCCTCTCCTCCCTAACACTCATCACATTGTTCATATTTTAAAAATTATGTACTTATTTTAATTTTTGAATTGAAATAAGGTTATAGATTCACTTAGCTCAAAATTCCCAAAAGACTTTCTTTTGATAGTTTTAGTCATACCTTGTCATGTCATGTGCCTAGTTTCCCACCCCATGTTACAAGACACAGAATGGGTCCTGTTAATATTAGGATTTTTTTTCTTTCCATTGACCGTGTTAGACCTAGACAAGATTACACAAACACACACACACACACACACACACACACACAGCATGTCTACTCACGCAAACATGTACCTATACTACAGTCTTACAAATATAATCTATTACATTATATTTTATCATATTAGTACATACTGTATTATACTATAATGAGTATTATTACTAATACTGCTAGTAATTAGTAGTATGAACATTATACTATTATTAATGTTGCTAATATTATTACATGTAATTTTATTATCCATCCATGGATGGATCTTGGTAATTTTCCATTTAGAATTCGATTGTCTCACTCTTTATCACTGATGTCCAACCATGTGTCCCACTGCACAGCTAATCCAACCTGTACCAATTGCCACTTAAGTCCTCTCTTAATCTTCTCCTATTATAAACAATGCTGCAGTGATATATTCGGATACATGTTGCATCTTACAATGTAAGAGCCTTTGAAGGGTAATTCCTAGAGATAAATTTGTTGGTACAAAGCGTGTATGAGTTTATACTGTTGCTAAGTATTGCTACATTGCTTTCCAGGGGATTGTGCCACTTTATCCAAGTGTACTTGCTTCCCCTCTGCCTCCCTCATATGTGTGGAGAATATTTAGATGCTTGGAAATCTGACAGGAGAAAAATATTATTTGTGTGTTTAGTTTTAAAAAAATGAAAATCTACTCTCTATTTTGGGTCAAATACAAAATTGTGTATCCTGTAAAGGATATTTCATATTGCTGTAGAGCAATGAGAACAAAATTAACAACACCTGCTTCCAGCTCAAGGAGCTCACACATGCTGTAGAAGAAGCTTGTAGTTATTTACATTTCATTGTTATTTTTCTGATTTTTCTATAACCTTATTAAATCATCCCTGGAAAACCTAGTGGTTGAGATATCACCTAATTATGTTTGTTTGGTGAGAAAAGGGGATTCTATTTTATACTCTACATGGGTGAACTGTAAGCCTCAGTTAAAACATGTAGGTTCTTTTTGGTTATTATTGCAAAAGAAGTCATGACATTCTTTTTGAGATAGTGTCTCATCATGGAGTTCAGGCTGGCTTTGAACTTACTTTTTTTTTTTTTTTTTTTTTTTTTTTTTTGCAGAACTGGGGATTGAACTCAGGCCCTTGTACTTGCCAAGGAAGAGCTTATTCCACTGAACCATCTCCCTGGCCCCTTAAACTTACTTTTTAACCCAGGCTGGCCTACTACAACTTTTAGTGATACTTCTGCCTCAGCCTCCCAGTGCTGGGGTTACAAGTGTGTGTTAATATTCTTCAGGAATGTAAATCACTTGGAAAGAAACAAAATAGGAGACTGAGATGGATTTGCTTACATGGAAACAATTTGCCCTAGGAATCTCTTGGCATACTGTTCACGTTGGAGTAATAATGCTGTTCTGATCAGCAAGTTCCATCAGTTCAGTAGCATATAAACCATGACCTGTAAACAACACACTAACACACTTGAGCTGAGGTCTCACTGCAGAGTCATGGCCTTGGCTGCCCCCACTGTAGTTATTCTCTCTCTCTCTCTCTCTCTCTCTCTCTCTCTCTCTCTCTCTGGTTATTCTCTTGATATGGAGGCCTTCTGCCCTTACCACTCCAGCAGCTACTCTTCGTAATACTTTCCCATGAAATATGGCCCACAAATCTCTAGCTTCCTCACAAATTTGTTGTCTTCTTGCTCCATCCAACCTTAATACTGTGAATTCTGCAGACAGAGCTGGCACTTGAAGAGCCAAGGTGGTCACTTTGCCTAGATGCAATAAGATATGCCAGACTGGCAGTGATACTAATTTTCCTGGGCACCACCTTAGCTACCAGCTCCTGTGGGAAACACTGGCAATGGGACCAACTGGTGAACCATAAAGCCTAAAGCTCATCTCCAGGGAAGGGGTGCAAGGCACTGTGGGAAGGGAGGAGCTGCCCGTCGCTGTTGCTTCCATGTGGCCTAAAAACTCCCAGCCTCAGTGTAGTTTTAATTTATACTTCTTGGGGCCGGCAAAATGGCTCAGTGGAATAAGCACTTCCCTGGCAAATGCAAGGGCCTGAGTTTAAGCCCCAGTTCTGCCAAAAGAAAAAAAAAATTTACATTGCTCATAATGGGAGCTGAGGATCTTGGAGGATTTGTGGTTTTAAGTGCCTGGCATGTGGAACATAGCCAAGATATTTATTGATGGAGCAATAAAACATATGCATTTCATATTAATACATAATATGACATGTGTAATGTATTTTATGTAATTCATATAATAAAAGTATATATTCTATGCTAATTTATACATTTATTAATGAATGGTAAATCTAAATGACAAAGAGTTGAAGATTAAATCAGTGACTTAAGGGCATCTAGAGATGTCCTATACTGTATGCGGGGGACTTTCTGTCACTCTCTGCAGCCCCACACTCCTCAGGTAGGCCAGAGGAAGAAAGGAAAGGAGATGTTGCTAGAACAGGGAGATACTGAAACTGCCTCACTACCAGCAGAACTGCTGCAACAACTTGTGATGCCACATATCTATTCAGTGGCAGCTGGAGAATGCCTGGCCCAGATCTTATAACTCAGATAAAAACACAGCCTTAAGCTCAATCAGACCTGGTATGAGTTTCAGCTCAGCTATTTGCTGTGAGGGGTGTCTCTTCCTTGTGATGCAGTTCCTTCATGGGTAAAGTGGGAGGAAATATCCACCTGCATTAGAAAGCCTGAGGGATCTGCTCAGCCCTGATTCCTTTCTTCTGGAAACTCTCCCTCTTGTTTGTATCTTGTGACTCCAGACTCATATGGAACTGGCTGGGACTGATGGTGAACCAGTTCAAGGTGGGTCAGTTTCAAGTCTCAAAGAGTTCGGGAATAGAGCCCAGAGGCTCTGTGAATTCTTGGTCTCCGAAGTGGGCTGAGATGCTGTCTGGTAGCCTGATGTGGCCACTTGTTCAAGGTTAAGTGACCCTGATAAATAGACTCCCCTTTCCTGGATTCCAAGCTAATTTAAGGATTGGGAGAAATTACGGCAGAGGAGTAGAGCACACCAGCTTTTTGTAAATAAACATGGTAGAGCACAGTAATGCTGACCTATAATGAGACAGATTTTTCTTGACCAACCCTGAATAGCTACAGGCTGTCCAAAACAGATGGAGGGAGATGGATGGCTGAGGGGAGAGGGAGGATAGAATGAGTGCCTAGACCTCTTGCCAAACTTACCAGTCAAAATCTAGAAATGAGGGTCCAGGGAGATGGCTCAGTTGAATAAGCACTTCCCTGGCAAGTGCAAGGACCTGAGTTCAATCCCTGGTTCCGCAAAAAAAAAAAATCTAGAAATGTAATCTAAATGGAGATTTTGTACTGGGAAACAAGGGGTTCAGAGATGGTGCACTGGAGACGAAGCTGCCAACCAGGTTCTGTTTCCCAGCTTCTCCTTCTCATCTCTGAAGCCTAGCTGCGTGTCCTACTCATGAGCTCTTTCGGACATACTACCTTCTTCATAACACTGGCAAAGAAAAAGCCTTTATTAGGATGCTGTGTCGGACAGTTTTTGTGAAGTTTGACAAGAAAAGTCAATGTGCTCTGCATGGTAGACTCAACATACTTTCAGTTTTATTTACTTATTGATGGGAAAGGATGATGACTGAGGCTTGGAACCTCAGTCTCTCAAAGCATTTCCCATTTGATCCTGATGCCAAGCAAGCCTCAAAGTTTAATATTTTCTACTGAAGAACAAACAACATATGAAGTAGTGCTATTTGCCATCAAAACATTGTGAAAGGTAGGTCTGTTGTAGACTGAGAAAACAAGGTAGATTATTAGCTAGAGATAGGCATACTTATATAACAATTCAGGTTCTGACTCTTCTAAGCTGGAGAATGTTTTATGGAAGTTTCACCTCTGTGAATCTAATTTTGTCAGCTATAAAATAAAAACCTCATTCAAGTGGTTGCTACAGACACTAAACATACTGCCACAAGCAGCAAGCATTCAGAGAGTTGTTGTGATGCTGTTAATGTACCCAAGAGGGGCAAAAGAACCATCCTTTCTGAAAGTAACAGCTGCAGACTTGATGTAGTTTTCTTCTGTCTCAATTGCCCAGGCGTTCAGAATCAAATTTAATACTCAAACACAGCAACCCTGTTACTGCAAAGGTTGGCATATTTGTAAACCTTTTTTCTTATTCCTCATTTTCTACTGCTGAAGCTTGTGAATCAATGAGAGAAAGCTTATGACCTGACCAGATCCAGGCACAGGCATACACAGGTACAACACACACACACACACACACACACACACACACACACACACACTCTGCATAAACTTCAGCTAAACAGCTATTTTTTTAAGGCAATTCTCACTTGGGTAATTTCTTGCCAAGAGAAAATGTAAATCACTTTGCAGTCCAGTATCCAAGGGCTTTATAAACCAGTCCAAGAGAAACTTAATCTAGGTCTAAATAACAGAAACCAGGCACCCAGCCAGGAAATTTTTGTTTTGTGCTTTAAGAGAAATGCAGCATACTCCTTGTCAAGAAATGTCTATGGTGAGCAAATACAGCCCACTGTGCTAAGCACCAAGCCCAAGAAGGGAGCAGGGTAACCTGGGGTTATAATCTGGCCTGTGCAGGGCCATCTCCCCTAGGTGACTTAATGACTTCAAAACATGGGAGGGAAGGGACACCAAACCTCTGTATCCAGGAAGCGGGTTGTAAAAGTGTCACGGATCAGAAGCTGCCAAGGAAGGGGTGAGGGTAGCTGGGCCAGGAGTGAAAGGGTCGCTGTGGGGATGAGCTGGGTCTTGACTCAAGCAAGCTTGAGCCTTTCTCTGGGTGAGTGGGAGGCTTTGGACACATTTAAATGATGGTCTTGTCTTTCTTACTTTCCACTCAACAGCATTGGACTAGGAGCCAGGCGCTTTTGCTCTGTCCTGTAATCACAGTAACATCACTTGGAGGGAAGTTTTATGACTTCTCTTTTCCAGCTGAGTAAACTGAGATGCTTGAGAGTAATTGATTTTCCTAAGATTACTTAGTGAAGTGGCACCAAGACTTGAACCCGGGTCTCAGGGCCTTCAAGGCCGGTCATTACATCTCCCAGTTTGGCTCTGAGGCAGGGGCCATATCTTATTTGTTCTTTGTTTTTCCTATCCCTCACTCCCTGATCCCTGCTTTCCTGTATGGGGGGGTTGAAAGAGCCAAACATGACCTCACTATTTTTTCTCTCCAGCAGGTCCTGGAAATGGTTGTAGGAGCTGGCAAAATAAATGCACTTCGGGGCCAGAGGCCCTTTCCTCCCCTCTGAACATGGAGCCTTTTGCTCTCCTATTCTCTGGGAGAGGAATTTTGCCCATGGGAGCTGTCTCAGGTGCCGGACTGCCCCCCTGACCTTTGCGTGCCTCCCTTCCCCACATTCCTGCATCTAAATCAGAGCTGGTCAATGTTTCACTCTGCCTCAACAGGATCCTCCCAGCCGTATCTTCTGGAGCTGGTGAACAATTAACCACCAGCAGACCCTGCTTGCCTGGCTCTTGATCTTCTCTTCTTAGAAGCCCCCCAGTCTTTTCCTGCTGGGTGTCAATGATCGACCGGAACTGGCAAGCACCCAGGCTGCCTGGGCAGTCTGCAGGGAGCCTCCTATGTACATTTTTATGATGGTAATAATACAATTCTTCGAAATAAGAAAGCATGCACCAGAACAGTCACCTATACTGACTTAGGTAATTCTCACAAGCAGACAAGAGGGGGCAAGATTCCAGTCTTATTCTGTCATTTACTAGACAGGCAAAGTTAGCCGAGCCTCTTACCTCCTGTGGACCTTCTCGCTATCCTTTCTAAAACGCGGAAAGCTCTTCTGCCCTCTTACACTTATTACACAGAGCAAATGCCAATTTATATGCAACTGTGTGACGTCTAGGAGCAATTTCATCAGTGTTCTCATCACAAATGTAGCCCAAAGTTCATGAAATCTTAGTTTGCTGGAAATGGAAGCAACACCTTTGTATGTATTTCCCAAGCTAGAAGGCCCAGAGAAAGAAGTTTGGGATATGTTCAATAGATGTTCTGGCCAGCTGGTGGCCTAGTCTAGTTCTTCTCTGCCTAGTGGAAATATAGTGCATAAGTTATACACTTAAAACTACCTATTAAAAATATCTAGTGACTGGGCTGGGGAGATAGTTCAGTAGAACAAGCACTTGTCTGGCAAGCGCAAGGTCTTGAGTTCAATCCCCAGTACCAAAAAAAATCTAGTGACTTAAAAACATCTAGTAATCACATATCAAAGACTAGATGGATGCTACGTCTTGTGGTGCACACCTATAATCCCAGCAGCTCAGGGGGGAGGTTGAACCTGGAGGATCACAACTCCAGGAGCCATCTGGGCAATTTAGTAAGGCCTTGTCTCAAAATAAAACGGGCTGAGGACGTTGCTATAACTCAGTGTAACATGCATAGATTCGTTCCCTAGTACTGCAGATGTGAGCAACAGGACACCAGGCTGAATGGACTTCAACAATCCTTTTATTTATCCAAATGTATCCAATGTATTATAATTTCAACATATAATTCATATAAAATTATTGATTAAATTGTAACAGTTATTAAAACATTTTATACTACATCTTCAAAATCTAATGTATTTATTTTGCATTAAAAGAAAAACTAGCCCTATTAAGAAATTAAACTAGTCATATTTTAGCTGCTTCATGCATCATAGTCACCTATGACTAGCAGCTACAGTACAAGCTGAGTTTAATTCAAGTCGGCAAACATTATGTGTCCATGTTACACATCAGACCCTCTGGTAGCTGCAAGGATGGATGTAAAGGAACAGACATATACAGGATAACTGAAGGGCTCCACAGACCACAAGCCAGGGCCTCAGCTGCTGGTCAATTCACTCCTGAGGGTTGAAGCCAAGAAGAAAAATTCTCAGGGAAAATTGCTCTATCTCCTAGGCATTTTCTTTGTTTCAAGGGACAGAAAATCATTTATTTTCACATCACAACCCTGACTAGGTATTGTGCTCCACCCTTGGCAGCATAATTTGATTTAATCTTCATAGTGATTGGGGAATATTTTATATTGCCATTATTGTTGATGTTGTGTTGTTGTTGTTAGCCTCAAGGAGCTTTTGATCCTTCAGGAATGGTAAACATAGATTATCATAAAGAGAAAACAAATACAACAACATTTCAAAATAAGACAATAGGAAGGTAACAATGGTAAATACATTGTGCATTATGATCTTTAAATTAGTTACTCAGAGTACAAGATCTAAGCATTTAGTTGTCCAAACAATATTAGCACAAACCATTCTTTTTTTTTTTTGTTTGTTTTTTTTTTGTTTTTTTTTTGTCTTTTTGAGACAGGGTCTCACTATACAGTTCAGGCTGGCCTTAAGCTCACTTTGTAGCTCAGGCTGGTCTCGAACTCACAACAATCCTCCTGCCTCAGCCTCCCGAGTGCTGGGATTATAGGCATGCGCCACCACGCCCGGCTACAAACCATTCTTTTTAATGAACTAAGGGAAATTACTAGTATAACTCTCTATCTATCTATCTATCTATCTATCTTGCATTTCCCTTCCTTCTTTTCTCCTTTCCCCCATCCTACTTTCCTTTTGAACAGTTTCTTCCCACTTTACAATATCTAGTGTGTATTTTGAATCTTACTCTTTCAGCTTCTCTCAGTAGAGAGATAATGTGACAGTCACACATGTGCATCTTTTTCTTCACTTAAGAGCATAGTCTCAATGCTTAAATGGAGCATTGCCTCCATTTACTTATAAAAGTCCCCAGTTTATCCTTCTATATGACTGAGTTGTTCTCCATTGTATAAAAGAAGCATATCTTTTATCCGTTTCTCAACTGATGGGCATTTGGGTTGTTTCCAAGATCTAGCTATTATAAAGCATGCTGCTATAAACGTGGATGCACATATATCACTGTGGTATGATGCTTTTGATTTTTCTGGGAAAAATCTTTCTGGGAAGATACCCAAAAGGATAATAACTGAGTCAGTGGAACACCTAGTTTTAGTGTTTTGCATGATCTTCACACTGATTTCCATAGTGATTGTACCAGTCTACACGGTCACCGACAGTGCAGAAGGGCTCCTTCGCATTGGTCCTCCAGCATTTCTTGTTTGATTTCTTGATGACAGCCATTCTCTCTGGGGTGAGGTGGTATTGTTTTAATTTGCATCTCTTGAATGACCAGTGAAGTTGAATGTTTTCATGTATTTATTTTCTGTTTGTAGTTTTTCATCTGAAGACTGTTTATTCATATCAGATGCCCAGTTTTGGATAGGTTCTTTAAATTTGGGACCTCTATTTTTTTGGTTCTTTTTTTTTAGTCTTTATATGTTCTCAACAGTAATCTGTGTGAGGAACAGCTGACGGACATTTTCCCCCACATTACGGGATGTCTCTTCACTTGGTTGGTGGTTTCTTTCCTGTGCAAAAGCTTTTGACTAAGGTAAGTTCCCAATTGTTAATTATTTGTGATACTTCCTGCATGATCTGGATTTTATTCACAGTCTTTGCCTTCACCAGTGTCTTCAAGAGTTTTACCTATTCTCCCTCTCTCTCTCTCTCTCTCTTTCTCTCTCTCTCTCGCTCTCCTTTTTTATGTATTTAGTACAAGTTCTACAGGGCCTCTCTACACAGATCAGACACACAGTGATCCTCCTGTTTTTAGCCTCCCAAGTACTGGGATTATGGGCATGCCACCATGCCCAGTCTCAATCACCATCTCAGTGCACCCCTGGGGGCGGGCTAGCACAGCACAAGGGGATCAAACCCCAGTTCCTGTGCCTGCCTAAGAAGGCGCTTTAGTCAACTGAGCTATCTGACTGGCCTGCATTTTCTGATATCCTATTCAATTTCCTTTTTCATTTTTTTTTTTTTTTTTTTTTTTTTTTTTTTTTGTCTTTTTGAGACAGGGTCTTCCTATGCAGTTCAGGCTGGCCTTGAGCTCACTTTGTAGCTCAGGCTGGTCTCAAACTCACAACAGTCCTCCTGCCTCAGCCTCCCAAGTGCTGAGTACTGTGGTTTTCAGTGTAGAGGTATTTTGCATCTTTTGTTAGATTGTTATCAGTACTTCATTTTTTTTGGTATGATATTGTAAAAAGTGTTGTTTCTCTAATTTCTCTCTCAATGAATTTATTTGTAGACAGGCTTGCTATTAATTTTTGAGTATTGGCTTTGTATCCAGCTACACTACTGAATTTGCTTATTAAATTTAGTAGGTCTTAATGGAGTTTTGGAGTCCTTATGTCACTGCAAATAATGATATTTTAATATTTTCCTTTCATGTCATTATTCATATTATTTCCTTCTCTTGTCTAATTGCTCTGGTTAAACATTCTAGGACTAAGGGCTGGCTGAATAGCTCAGCAGATTAAAATGCCTGCAAGCAGGCACAGGGGCCAAGGGTGCAATCCCCAGGCCTGCCATGCCAACCCCGCCTCCAGGGCTCACTGAGACAGGGATTGAGACTGGGTGTGGTGGCATGTGCCTATAATCCCAGCACTTGGGAGGCTGTAAACAGGAGAATCACTATGAGTAATGAGACTCTGAACACCCTGTAGACACTCTCCCCCCTCAAAAAAAATCCTGGACTATGTTGAATGCGAGTGGACAAAGTGGACACCCTTGTCTTATTCCTAATTTTAGAGTGAAAGCTTTCAGTTTTTGTCCATTTACTATTTTTTAACTATTAGTTTGTGATAGATATCATTTTTAGATTGAGAAAAAGACTAGCCATTCCAATTTTATGTAGAATTTTTATCATGAATGGGTGCTGGACTTTGTCAAAAGCTTTTTCTGCATCTATTGAGATGATCATATTATCTTTGTCCCTGGTTCTATTAATACATATTACATTTATTTATTTATGTATGTTGACCCATCCATGAATCCCTAGGATGAATTCCACTTGATCATGGTGTATAATTTTCATAATTTGCTGCATTATGTTTTCCAGTATCTTACTGAGGATTTTGTATCAGTGCTCATTAGGAAGATTAGCCTCTAGTTCTCTGTCTTGGTTGGGTCCTTCTCTTGTTTTGATATTAGGGTAATGCTTGCTTCCAGGAATGAATTTAGGAGTATTGCTTCACTTTCAGTTTCATTAAAGAGTTTGCAATGTTGTTGTCTGCTCTAAATTTCTTGTGGAGGGCTCGGGAGATAACTCAATGGTCTAAGCACCTGCCTGGCAAACTTAAGGATCTAGGTTCAATCCACAGTACTGCGTTCCACACCAGCCACTGAAACCAGGCATGATGGCACATGCCTGCAATCTCAGCACTGGGGAGGCTTAGACAGGATGATCACTATGAGTCTGAGGTGCATAGCAAGACCCTGTTTCAAATAAATAAATAATTTTATAAACATTTTAAATTTCTTGTAGAATTCAGCAGTGAATCCATCAGGGCCTGAGCTTTTCTTTGTTGCTAGTTTTTTTAATTACATTTTCTATTTCATTGATTAATATTGGTTTATTTAGGATTTTTATATCTTCTTTAGTTAGCTTTGGTAGTTCACACATATATAGAGATTTACCCATTCCTTTTTTATTTATTTTTTTATATATTTGGTACAGAATCTCACTATGCAGCTTGGACTCATAGTGATCCTCCTGTTTTCAGCTTTTGCAGCATGGGAGTACGGGATTACAGGCCTGTGCCACCATGCCCAGACTCAGTCGCTGGCTCAGTGGGGCCCCAGATATGGGGCCAGCAGCATGTGGGACCTGAGCTTGCCAAAGCATGCTCTTAGTCTGCTGAGCTACCTTGCTGACCTAACCCACTTCTTTTTTCCATCTTATTAGAATACAAATTTTCAAAGTAGGTGTAGATAATCTTTTGGATTTCTAGAGGTCTGCTATGAGCTTACCCTTTTCATTCCTAATTGCATGGATACGAGTCTTTCCTTTATTTTCTTTTTAATAAGTTTGGCCAAGTATTTGTCAATTTTATTTAATCTTTCTAAGAAGAAACTCTCTGGCTCATTGATTCTTAGTCTGTAATGTATTAATTTCTGCTCTGATTTTGATAATTTCCTCCCTTACATGAGCTTTGGCTTAACCTGCTCTTATTTTTCTAGAAGTTTGTAGTTTCCCATCAGGTTGTTTGTGTTTTCTCTGTTTTCCTGATAAGGGCATTCACTGCTATAAATTTTCTTCTTAGGACTGCTTTCATTGTGTGTCATAAAGTTACAGCATGCTGTATTGCCATTATCATTTAATTGTAAAAACTGTCTAACTTGTTTTGTAATTTGATCTGTGACCCACTGATTGTTCAAAATTCTTGTGCTTTCCTTTGCCATTGACTTCCAGTTCCATTGCACTGGAATGTGCATGGGACAGTTTCAGTTATTTTGCATTTACTTAGCATGTTCTATGAGCTGGTATATTGTCTGTTGTGGAGAAAGAACATCTTGTGTGTAGCTGATAATGAGCATTCTGATGTTGGATGGTGGAACACTCTGTAGACATCTACTAAGTCCATTTGTTCAAAAGTTTGATTCAGTTCTAATTTTTCATTGTTGACTTTTTGTCTAGTTTATCTGTCTTTTTGCGACAGTATGGCATTGACATCCCCAAATATAGTTGTATTAGTGCTATTTGATTTTTAAAAAATATTCTTTATTTATTTGGTACAGGGTTTCACTATGTAGCTCAGACTCTTAGTGATCCTCTTATCTCAGCCTCTCTAGCTCTGAGATTACAGGTGTGTACCACCATGCCCAGTCTTGGTGGCTGGCTCAGAGCACCTAGGGGAGGGCCAGAAGGGCATGTAATACTGGGGATTGAACCTAGGTCCTTGCAGTTGCCAAGAAGGTACTTAGATCTCTGAGCTATTTCTCCAGCCCACTTATTTGATTTTTAATGCCCATTAATATTTGTTTTATATAGTTGGGTACACTAGTATTTGTTGCATATATATTTGTAACTGTTATCTCGTCCTCTTGAATTGTTCCCTTTACAAGGATAGTTAGTGATCTTCTTTCTCTCCCTTAATCAGTCATGTCTTGAAATACCTTTGTCTGCCAATAGAATAGCTACCTCTGATTTTTATGGGTTCCTGTCATATGGTGTATTGTTTTCCATCTGTCTTAGTAATTCTTCTGTTATTGCTGGAACAAAATACCTGACATCCAAAATTACAAAAGGATAGGTTTATTTAGCTCACAGTTAGCGGAGGTTTCAGTCTATACTCAGTTGGCTCCAAAGTAGAGTGGCACACAACAGAGGGCAGCCGTTCATAGTGGTGAAAAATAGCAAAGAGCCAGGTGAAGGGCAGCAGCTCAGCATCTCCCAAGCCTCTCTCCCCTCCTTTCATTGTAATGCAGATTACCCACCCCAAGGTGGGTGTAGCACTCATACCCATAATCCCAAAATTGGATCATGAATTAATCATAAACTCTAAGATGCCTGCCCTAATGACTACATGAGGCTTTGGGGGGTCGGGTGGGGGGACAACTAGACACCAAGCACAACACCATCCTTGAGTTTTATTCTATAAATTTCTTTTTGAATTAAACATATTTCTTGTATCCAACATATTGTTGGATCTTCCTTCTTGATAACCTTTGTCAGTCTGCTTCTTTTGATTGGTGAATTCAGGCTGTTAACATTGATGGTTATAACTGATATGTACTGACTTATCCTTGTCATGTTACTTTCTATTGTTGTCTCCCCCTCTTCATTATTCCTTCCCTCTGTTTAGCTGTTGTCTTGCCTTGTTCATTCCTTCTGTTGGGATTCATGGACTTGTAGTCCTTGTTATCTCTTTCAAGACTGTCCTTCAAAACATTCTGGAGTGTTGGTTTGGTGGTCATAAATTTCCTCAGATGTTCTTTGTCATGGAAGTATCTTACTTCTCCATCAGTGTTGAAAGACAGTATGCAGAGCACATCAATCTAGGTTAAAGGATGTTTTCCTTCAGAACTTGAAATATTTTACTCCAAGTACTCCTCGACTGGAAGGTTTATGTTGAGAAATCAGCTGTGATTCTGATGGGCTTTCCTTTATAGGTGATTTGTTTCTTTTCCCTAACAGCCTTTAAAGTTCTATTCTTGTGTTGAATTTCTGGAATCAAAATTATCATATGCCTGGCTGTAAATTTTTTTTATCATAGCTAATTGGAGTTCTATATGCCTCATTTGTCTGTATATTAAGTTCTTTTTTCTACCAGGGAAGTTTTTTGCCCTAATATCTATGAACAGGTTTTTATGTCATTTGTGCTATTTCCTGCTTTTTTCTTGACTCACATCAATCTTAAATTGCTCTTTTTTGCCCACCTAGTAGCTGCTGAATTGATCTTTCATGGTCCCTTTCTCTTTAAGGAATCTTTCTTTTCATGATTACTAACCTCAAGCCTGATTTCTGTACCTGAGATCTTGTCCTCACATTGGCTTAATCTGCTGTGGAAACTTTCTAGAAAGTTTCTAGAAACTCAGAGAGGCTGTTTCTCTGCTGCTTGCCACCCCACCACCTTGGTCCTTGTGGTTCTTGTTATCTCTTTCAAGACTGTTCTGTTGCTCTCCTCAAAGAGGAGGAAATACAGGATCAGAGAGGATCTTATACGTTGGATACACGAACTACATTTAATTCAACTCAAGTGATTGGTTAAGAGCCATACAGTTTATCAGAATTTTTGTTCTCCTGGATATCTGCTTTAATCTGCCTTATGGTTTCCATATCTTTCCTGTGCTGAGCTTTCATCAGTTCCATAATTTTCTGCAGCTCCTCTTTTTTTTTTGTCTATTTCTGCTCTAGAGCCACTTTGCATGGTTTTCACTGAGACCACTCTCTGCAGTTGTTTGGGTAATTATTTCTGATTTGATTTTTTTTTCCAGAGCATCATTCAATTACTTAGTTATTGCCATTTCAGAGAAGCCAAGTGGGTACCTTTCAGACTGTCCTCCTTACTGTCTCCTGAGTATACTTTTAGTGAACTTGATGTCTGGGTTTGCATCTAGTTTAAGTGTCTTCTCCTTTTCTTTTCTTTTTCAATTAACTTTTGGAATAATATTTATAAATTACTTATTTAGGGTTGCTTTATTGCTAGTATTTAGAACACTTAGAAAACGAGTTCTTCTCCAAGGTATCATCAGATGTAGGTGGTTTTTGGATTTTGAACCTGTTGCAAGATTCTGCCGCCTAAATTTATTGGAGAAGGGCAGTCACTGCCTGATGGGCCAGTCCTTGGTTCTTTAGCACTGGGCTACAATATTTTCTATGACCCTTGGTCAAATTCAGTCTTGGAATACCATGAAGAGTAGCTATTTTGAACAATCACATTACTTTTAGCTATAACAGTAGCAATAATCACAGCCTAGAAAATGACAAACTGATGTCACCATTAATTTGCCACCTTTGGTCTTATGAAATAGATTTGTATAACAAAATCTAAAACAGACCAGAAAATTATATGCAATATGTAAGTCCTTATATGTTAATTTTACATTCAGTGGTTAAAACTTAAAAATTGTAGTGAAAACATAGAGGTTAAAAATTGTAGTGAAAACATAGAGGTATAAGAAGAGGAAGAGATTAGAAGTAAGGCTTTAGGACAAAGGGGATCACATTTTATGGTGGGAAACTGGTGTAGAAGACTGGAAGGAGAGAGAAGGGAGAGATAAAAAGAACAGAACAAGAGGCTAGAAATCACGGTCACATTTATGTAAATACAAAATCAAACACTGGAAGAGAAAGAGAAGAAAACAAAAACACCACAATCAAAGCAAACAAAGAGAGGGAGAGAGAGAGACTCAAGACTAGAGCTGGGCTTGAGATGCTAATCATGTTTTACTTGGTCAGTGTTACTAGTTGAAGATGTGGAAGATAAAACTATTTCTTAATCATTGATGTGTTTGCCTGTTTATGAACATTCCCAAATTTTCCTGAACAGTTTGAATGGAGGTTTATTTTTAAAAACAACTTTCCATTCCAAATGATTAATGGTCCCCTTGCTACAAAGAAAAGATGGAGCTGTTCTGTTTCTGAGTTCCTCAAGCTCCCAGGAGCTCCTCTTCTTTGTGTACTTCAAGGTCTAATGGATTCCAGAAAATAGGGACCAATTTTTCTGTAAACTGAGTATGCTGCCCACAGCTTTCATTTGCCAGGATGCCCAGGAGTGAGGCCAAGAGTGGCTTTCTGTCTATATAGTTTAGACCATTCTTCTGCCTCTTATTCCTGATTATTTGGAATCATATGTGATGGTCAAAAGAATCCAGAACATGAATACTAATTTGGAACATGGTTTGCTACAGCTATACTATCTCCTGAAAAAATTTAATTGGTGTGAGGGATCCTGATAAATAACCCCAAATAATCAAGAGTGAAATGTTGTGCTTGAGATCACCAGTGAGATTTCATGGGCAAAATCTCTGAGTGGAGCAGAGGGAAATCAGTCAGTAGAAAAGGCTGAGGTTCTGCCTCAAAGCACAATTAAAAGTGAAATCACAGCCTGGAATACTGAGTTCATGACACCCCATGAGGTGAAGCAAACTGAACTGACTGAGAAATAAAAAAATTAAAGCCACTGATTTATTCTGTCATTTGAAACAATTTGCTTATTTAAATTTCACATGGTCTTTCAGTAAACAAGTATCATTTGAGTACTCATTAAGAACTCTTTTAATCATGCAACATATAAGATTGAAGAAAGTAAAAAATGGCTTTACTTGAAAACATGGGAATTTAATTCTGAATCATGAAACATCATTGAAGGAAGTGAAGATGGATTTTCTTGAAAATATGGGACTTTCTTTCTAGCCAGAAGCAGATATAAAGGAGGAAATAGCCAGCGAGGGCCACCTGCCTCTATGTAGTATGTAAGATAAGACCTCAGTGGTTGAAAAGTCTGGATTCCACAGGTCAAGTTGGAGTAGGTAAAGTTAGGAGCTGACACATGATATTTAAAACCATAAGAATGAGTGAGATGCCTGAGGCAGAAAACTAAAACTAAGGCCTAAAACTGAGCACTGCGGAATAGTTCATGCTGGGTTGAGTAGGAACAGCCAAGACAGGAGGCCACACAGCACAGAGAACGAGCCAGGAGCACAGTCAAGAGCGGAGCGTGAGGAAGCCAAGGGAAGGAGGCCTTGAACTCGTCGCACTGTGGCAGGGGCAGCTGGGAGAGAACCTGAGTCCATGGGTGTGGGTGAACCCTGCTTTCCTGCCCCGGCTAGTTACTCATGGAGGGCAACAGGACAGGCAGGATGATCTGAAGCTGGAATAAGAAGCAAGCAAGCGGAAACAGGGTAAGTTCTGCAGTTTTGGAAAGTTTGGCTACAGAGGATGCAGGGAAACAGGGCAATATCTGGAAGAGCATAGATAGGATCAGAGGACTCTTTTCGGCTTTGAGATTAGGGATGTTAGTTGAATGTTATGTGTGTCTCCACTCTTGTATTTTCTTAGAGGGCCTCCTTTACAAACAAGTATTCATTATAAGATTCCTACTCCAGTGTCCCATCCTCTGCCATGCTTTCTGTTTAGGCTCAAATCAATGCCTGCTTTTAGGACCCTGTACCATTCTGTGCCTACATGGTCCACTGGTGACATGTCTTACTGCATGGTAACTGCAGGAGTACCTGTCTCTCTTTTCACTAGACAAGAACAAATTCCTAAAGCCTAGGGACTGAGTCTTCTCAAGTTTGCATCACTGGTAGAGGTAGGTTCTCAGCACTAGAAATTGGGAATAATTTATATGTTTGAAAGCAATGCTAATAGCAACTTTTTCTTATTTTATGCATGAGAAACTCAGGCATAGAGCAATTTGGAGCCTGATAATTTTGTAAATTCAAAAAGAGAAAATCTCCAGCTGTATTCCTTCCAAGAGGACCCATGCAGGTCCTTCCCTTCCAGGTGTAGTGTTAGCCTCACAAAGCATATGGAATTGAAACCCTCACATACACATCCGACCCTAGACGTGTCACAGCACAGTCAGGTACCTTAGAGTCTGTGGTGTTTATCCCTATCGTGATTTAATGGCATCTGTAGAAGTGAACTAAGGATAGAAGCACTGTTCTGAATTTGGTAGGAGATAGGGCTGGGTAGTACTGGGTGGGGCAGGAGGGATGGGCAAGCCAGGTGGTGAGCAGGTGTAGGGGACACTTGGCTCCCTCCTGCCTTCAGCAGGACAAAAATAAAGCAGGCATGGCGCGAACAGGACCACAAGGTGTCACTGTTGGTCCTCGGTTGAGCAACTCTGACTTGGACTTCAGAAACCATTAAAAGACCTTTGTATAACAAATAAAGAAACTGAGGCACATTTGACGCCATGTGACTAAGATCACGTAGCATGTTAGTAGCAGAGAAATGATGAGAATTCAAGTCCCTTAGCTTTTGCAACCGCGTGTCCGCCTCTGATACTGCCCCAGACAGCTCCGGAGAAGAGCACTTGTTGTCCCACAATCCTTCACTCAGGAGAGCTGCTTTCTGTTACAAACAGAATAGACGGGAAAGGGTGGAGAAGGAAAAAAGAATGAGGAGTCCCCGGGAGTTCGTTTTCACCTATGCCTCATTCAGCGTGCTGGGTTTAGGTGCCGCTGCCCACAATGGGAGAGCGTGGCATGTGGACCTCCATCTGTGGCCAGGCTTGAATAGCTGAATAGAAAAATATCAGGTAATGGATTTCAGTCTCTGTATGGCTTCAACTTACAAAGAGTCTGGTTCCCAAGGAAAATAAGAAGCCAGTGGTTCAGGAAAGAATGGGCTGAAACCTAAGTAGAAGCCAGATTAAAAAGAACAAAAAGCATTTGCTAGATGGAAGGAAGAGGATGTGTTTCTGGGCCCTTTGCTTGGGGGTGGGAACCATGGGGCAGAAGATCCAGTGGCCCCTGCCTTGGCGTTTTGTGCGGCAGATGGAGGCAGCCAGGGAATCCTACGGGAAGGACTCACTCTCCCTCCTGCCAGGGGTGTCCTGAGCTTTCCCTGGCCACCTCACGAGGCTCCTGAGAGGCCCTTACTCTTTCCTTGGTGGCTTCTGCTGGGGTGAGTCACCTTTCTCACCAATGAGTAGGTTTCTGTTTGTAAATAGAAGAATTCTTTATATATATATAATAAAATTAATATGTGCTTATTTTAAAAAAATTACATACCAAATAGCAGAAAGGAGAAAATGAGAAGAAATACCTGGAATGTCTCCATTCAAAGTAATGGCTGCAACCACAGCACGGCACAGATTGAGGGGCCGGCGGAGTACTTGCCTCCTGTCCTAAGTGAACCAGTACACCAGTCTTAGCCCTCGCAGAGCTGGATGCTAGCTGGGCAGACTAACAGTATTTTTTTTTTTTTTAAAGTAAAATCTATAGGATCTCAGCTTATGGTAAGTGCTATGAAAATAGGTGAGCCAGAGAAGGGGATGGGGATTTTAATTGTCAGGCGGTGGCTGTTTTTTTTTTTTTTTGCGGAGCCGGGGATTGAATTCAGGCCCTTGAGCTTGCCAGGGAAGTGCTTATTCTGCTGAGCCATCTCCCTGGCCCCATGAGGTGGCAATTTGAAAGTTGAACCTTTAGAAGGGGACATCTGAACAACAGTCTCCGAAAAAGATAGGGGAGCAGATGCGGGGTTCGATTTTAGCCCGCCTTTTATTTTCTGTGCAGATGCAGTAACACAGCAAGCCTATGGGTGATACACAACTTTATCACTGGTTTGGAATCTTCCAGAACTGTGGAAATACGTGGGTAACAAGGGCTCATCCTACTCAGCACCCTCCATGCTTCTCTCCCCAAGTAAACCCTGGCTTCGGCTTTCTCCCTTCCTAGCGTTTACATTCACTTTCAACCTTATTTTGCTTCTGTTTTTATCTAAGTAAAATCATGTTTTGTGAAGCCTGTGCCTCTTTGTTTTCAGCAAACAGAACCGTCTTATTATTTCTTAAACTTCAAAATTATGCAAGTTGTAGATCTCCTTACTGGAGTGACATAGTTGCATTTTATTGCTAGGTGTGGGTAGATGTTCTATGTCCTCCGGGGCTATTAACTTTGTATTTGCTGAATTACACTATGCTAATTTGTTTCTGCCTCCCTCTCTCTTTCCCATACTGGACAGTGAATTCTTTTTTTTTTTTTTACGGGCTTAGTATTTTATTTTAAAATTACTGATACATATTTACCGAGAAATAATTACACATTTTGCGCAAAATCAACTAGCTTCTGCAAAAAGTTTCTAAGATAGATGCATTTCTTGTTCAATTTCCAAAAAATAACAGTTCCCTAAATATAGTTCCCTATATTCCTACAGCTCTAAGGCAAACATTAAAAAAAAGAAA
>PVKA01027892.1:0-30008 GCA_004027165.1 Ctenomys sociabilis | reverse complement strand
GCGAGAGGAGCAGATGTTATTTGTCTCATGTTATCAAAATAACCGACATCCCACAGAAGTTTCAAGGGAAGAAAGCAGGCAAAAATAGTGAAGGCTGCTGCAAACAGATAAACGGAGAGGAGATCCCACTGAAGAGAGAGGAGTCATTAACAATGAGAGCACTGTAGAAAAAGAAAAGGAAGTTATGGCGCCAGACACATGGACATAGACAACATCGAACACTAAAACTTAGAACCTAGGTATCAGTTATAAGCCGGCAAAAACTCAAAACAGCCCAGAACAACTTCAGGCAAACTCAAAACAGCCCGGAACAACTTCAGGCAAAATTACTCCGTGGAGATGTGACTTGTGGCCCAAACCAAATCCCGGAACAACATCAGAAAGAGGGAACAATCCAAGGGCTCACGCACCTTGAACCACAGTGCCACGGGGATCGCAACACTCATGCATTTTGTTCCCACCCACTTCAAATCAAAACATGAGCGCTCGCAACCTGAGAATGAAACAAAACCACAAAACGAAACATAAGACAACAGACAAAGTTTTACGGCCGTACTTACCCCGAGAGACGGCTGTTGGAGCCATTCATGTGAGGGCGATCCCGGATGAACCCCCAAATGTTAGGTCTGAGAAGCCCACCGCATGAAGAAAGACTCCAAGAGACGTCCTCTCATGCAAAAGCAAGGGGATTTTATTTTCCATACATACATGGGGCTCACTAAACACCCAGAAACAGAGAGCCCCGAGCTGACAATGGACTGGGTTTTAAACCAAAAAACAAAGAGAGGAGGGGTCTTATAAGCACAGTTACAAAAGCGAATGACATTGGTTAGTTTAGGTTGACCTTTAAAATAATTAATGGGTTTGAAAATATATGGCTTTTTAGTAAAACTAAGAGGGACAGACAAAAAAACAACTATGAGTTAACTCTGTGGTTTTGACTGTTTTTAAGACTAGCTGGGTCACAATGGCCTGTCTTAGGAGAGTGTTCCCAGGCTAGAGATTAAATGTTTTTCTAAGCTAGGCCCCAGCTGAGGTTTGTGTGTCCTCTTTGTTTTGGAAATATAGGTGATTTAAGCTCTATGGCCATAAACAGACATAACATCAGACAGTATCTGTACAAGCTGACATGGTTTGTTGATGTACTAAGGAGGCACATACAAAACAAGATGGTGGCACAACCTCATGTATGTTTTTAAAAATTATTTGGGCTTTACAGAACAAGTTGTAAAAATACCATAGGACTTAGAAAGCCATAAATATTTACCAAGTGGCTATTTAGAAAGTTTGTTGCCCTTGACCGAGGAGGTTGTAACTGTGTTTGAATTTTCTACTTCATACCTTATTAGAATCCATAGGCCCTAAATGTACAAGTCTTCTGGTAAATTTATATAAAGTAGGAAAAAATAGCCAGAAGGTTCTAGCTTTATTTCTGATGAGCCAATTAATTTTATATCTATTTGCAAATTCATTTCAGTATCACTTTGATGAAATGAATAAAGAAATCTCTATAATCTAATTTCTTTTGAACCAGCTCTATAAACTTGATTCAGTTTTTAGATTCATATCATATTTTGTATGAACCCTGTATTTAGCTTTTGGTAGTTATACTTGGACAACTTTGATTGTCCAAGGGACACTATGATTCTTAACTTTTAGGTACCAATTTCATGGATTAATGATTACCTAGGGATCTGCCAAAGCATTAACTTTGGGTGTGTCTTCAAGGGTAGTTTCAGGGGAAATTCACCTGTTTGTCAGTGGGCTAAGTGGGAGAGATCTGTCCTCCATATGGTAGGACCCCAATTTCACAGAAGGTTAGATGGAATAAAAAGGTAGATAAAACAATTTTCATTCTGCTGCCTGGAGTATCATCTGCCCAGGAACATCAGAAATCAGGCTCTGTGGTCTTTGGACTCCAGTATTTAAACCAGAAGGTCCCCCAGCTCATAGGGTCTTTGGCAAGAGTTACACAATTGGGTTCCTAGTGCTGAAGCCATGAGACTGCAGCTGAGCCCCCCTACCTGCATCCCTGATCAGTTTGCAGTATGCTGTGAAATTTCTTGTCTTCTGTTGTCACATGAGCCAACTTTCCTAACAAATTCTCTCCCAATTAGTTCTGTGTCTTTGGAGAACCATGAGAAATCCAGGTACCACGGAGTATAATATTAGTGAGTATGGTGGCAAGTTTCAGGAAAAGAAAACCCTACCGGCCAGCCAATACCATTGAAGACAACTATAATACTTCTTTAAACCAAACACCCCTACAGAGTATATTAATGCATAAAATGAGGAAGTTAATATAATAGAAATATTTACCTTATAAGGTTGATTTGGTGAAAGAAAGGTAAGTAAAATATTTAGCACAGGGAACAGTGCTTAGTACTAAAAGCTAGCTTTTATTATTTATTAGTGATACTATCCTACATATTAGTTGTTTCTCTGGTTATCCATAACAGACATTTGACTGCTACCATCTTTAGAAAAACAAAGGGCAAAAGGAGGTGAGGAGATGGTTAAAGAAAACATGTAAATCCACAGAAGCAAAGAAAAATTCAAAGATTTAGCCAAAATGATCTCTTCTCCACACAGGTTGAGACCTGGCCATGTGAAAGAGTCTAGATTATCTAATGATTCATGACATGGTTTTTGCATCTGTCTACCCTGAGCAGGTGAGGAGTTTGCCTGATCTCAGTGAAGCAAAGCAGAGACTATAACTTTCTCATCTTTGTGTCCCCACATGCTAGCATAACGTGTGACACATTCATACTCATATAAATTCATTTCCCTAAATCAGCACTTTGTTCATGGGGTGAAAAGTAGATGGGCTAGCAAAAGTCAATCACCTATAGCAAAAATAAGATATCCCATTGGATAGCACATCTGGGGTCAGGTTGGGGCAGGGACCCTGTTTGGTAGCCTATAGTGACTTTTCCTTTCCACAGTTGTAAAAGAAATGAAGAAGGCTTTCCAAACACAGCTTTCACTGTGCAGAAGTCATTGAGTGCATCTTGTCCTTTTAATCAATGGAATCTTCCTCTGCTTCTAAGGGAGACTGGGAGATAAGACCTGTTCCCCTCTATCCCCTTGGGACAAAAGCCCGCTGTTTTATTTCATTATAGGATCTGCCCACCTCAATTGTATTGACAAGGCATGGCTGGCCTGTGCATATGTTCTGGTCTCTCTAATCTCTTTACTTCCATCACTTGGACATTTTATTTGAAATTGATTTTTAAATGTCTGAGTAATTGAGGTTTATGTGTAGTTGTCTTTCTGCAACAGAGGTAGTCTGAGGCTGCTCACACCCTCATTAACGATAGATTAGACATGATTGCATTACTACCGGCCTCAATTTATGCCATTCCTGAGGTCTCCCAGCAGAGAGTGGCTTGCGCCTCTGGCAGAACTGCTCATCTAATCAACAGGACAGTGTGAGGCTTTGCATCCCCTGTGCTGCACCTTCTGCAGATAACCAGGTCTAACAGGAGGCATTTTCCAGGAATTCCCATGGAATCCATCTTTGCGCATGTGTATTTGGACATAGAGAAGCTACTATGCTCTGCTAAAGGCAAAACGTTGTTTTTTCCCCAGTTAGAGGACTTTCATCTAAGTACATCTTAAAAATTGTTTTTAAGGGACTAAGGAGATGGCTCAGTGGAATAAGTGCTTCCCTGGCAAGCACAAGGGCCCGAGTTCAATCCCCAGTTTCTCCAAAAAAAAATGTTTTTGGATAGGAAGTCTAATGTCTTTTGGTGTTGGTTTTGTAAACATGGCCAAATTCTGGAGCTTCCTCCTCCCAGCTATTCCCCCACTGATCCCTAGGACTTGCTTTCTACCAAAAAATAAATAAATAAAAAATAAATAAATAAAATTTTATATATATGTATATATATATATATATATATATATATATATATATATATATATATATATATAACCTTTGGCTCAGCAGGGGACAAAAGAAAGCAATAGAAAATATTATGATCTGAAAGACACAACCCCCTCTGTCCTCCTTGTTCTTAAAAGTAACTTTACCAGTGTTTGTACTAGTCAGAACACAGTTTAGAACTTGGAAGTAATGTGGGGAGAAAGCTCTTGTTTAGAATTCAGAAAGAACTGGGTTTGAATCTTTGCTCAACTCATTGAAGTATGAAAAGTGATAGATAAAAGCCATACTCTCATTTAGATTTAGTGCCTTCATCTATGGAATGGAAACATGAAAGCTTGTTTCCCAGGACAAGGTGAAGCTGAGTGGAATAAAATTTATAAGTGGCTGGACATAAATAAAATAAAAATCCTAAATAGCCTTAGTGGCCTCTTCCTTTGCTTTAAATTGTACCCTCCCCTATGGATCATACATAACATCTGAGTTCCATGAAAAGAAATAAGCAAAATCCTGGAATAAAAATGTAGGTAAATAAAACAGGAATCTGTGAACTTCAAACTCATTGCAGTGAATACCACCTGGAGCACCTTATTTTTGTCTGACTTATATTGTTCTGTTTATATTTCAATTGGAAAAATGTATAATGCTTTGAGAGAAAAATAGACCATTAATACTTGCTATGATTTATGTCTAGATGTCCCCCCAAAGCCTCATAAAGGGATAGGTGGGGCTTTCTCAGAGGTGTCAGCGCTATAGGCAATATAATAGAAATATTGTAGGCAGTCAGATATGGCTGGGTCCTGGAAGGATCCAGTATGGAAGACAAGATATCTTGCAACTGTGGGAAAGACAGACACTCCTGCTGTGGGCCTGACTTCAAGACAAAAAGATTCAACAAACCCCTACCTCCCTTAGGATAAACAGAAATAATATAAATAGGTTTCTATTGTCTTGAGAAAGCCAGGAAGATTCACTAACCCACCCCTCTACAAGAAAAGCCCCTGTTCTGTACTCTGTACTCACTTGCTATGTGACTGGCTTCCCAAATTGACACTGATCTAATTAACTTAACCTGAGCAATTATACTTGTACTCTTTTTAGTTGACTATAGTTTTGGCTCATTTAATGCCTACCTTGAAAGTTCCCATGTTTCCCACCTGGGACCTTTCTCACATTATTGATTTGCACTATAAAAATCACTAAAAAACACAGGGTCCTTGGCAAACCACATTGCTCCCCTTCTGGCCCTCTCTCCTACAGAAGCTTTATTTCTCCCAATAAATAAATTCTTGTCTAACTTCTGCCATTCCTAAAATTCATTCCTTGATTTTAATTTTTTTTTTTTTTTTTTTTTTTGGTGGAACCGGGGATTGAACTCAGGCCCTTATGCTTGCCAGGGAAGTGCTTATTCTACTGAGCTATTTCTCTGGCTCTAAAATTTTGATTAATTATTCTTTTTTTTCATTCCTTGATTTTAAACAAAAACTCACCACAAACATCTTTCAGGTTGGGAATTTCTTTCCTCTACATCATAAAGATCTAGAGTGTATGAATTGAGACTAAGGGTGTATAGTTACTAAAGCAGTCCACTAATCGCTTGGATGCCACCCTATAATCCCAGTAGTTGAGATAGTGAATAGAATGGGCAGAAAAAAGTTTCTAAGATCACTCACTTGCTTGTTTGCTTTTGTTGTATCTGTCTTTCATAAACTCTTGTTCTTCTATAATGCCCTCTACCAAGCGCCCTATACTATTCTATGGACTGAAACCTCTAGAAACTGTGAGCTCAATAATTTCTACCTTAACTAGCAAGTGTTGCCAAATTAATATGTCCTTCAAAATTGGATGTCTGGTATTTTGACTCAGCAATATGAGAGGAAACTAAAGCAGAATTCAGTAATAGGGAGGTGGGTCCATTGATGTGACTGTATATGACCACATGGTTTAGGAGCTTTTAAAACTGGCATGCAGGATAGGGAAGAGTTATGAAAGATTTGGAGATGCCACATGAGAGAGTAGGACTAGAATGCCATGAGAGGTATGTGGTAGGTGACTCTTGGCAGAGTATAGAAGACCGCACTGCTCACAAAATTGTTGAGGTCAAGACCAGGCTCAGGAGGTTACTGCTGGGAAAAGGGACTGCACTGACTTTTGAAATCAGAAAAAGTGTGTTAAGTTTTGGCTGAAAGTTTGTCTACCCATTGCTCATGTGCAGAGACTTTGCCTGAGACTAAGTTTAAGTGTAACAAACTAATCTTGCAGAAAAAATTCCAATGCAGTCTAATGTTGTGATGGTGGCACAGGTATTATTGTGACTTTTAGCTACATCTATGTTGAGAATAAAGAACAAAGAGTCCGGAAGAATGACAGAATGATTCAAAATGTTATTTGACCAAAATAATAGAAGGAAAAAAGAAGAAGAAGAAGAAGAAGAAGAAGAAGAAGAAGAAGAAGAAGAAGAAGAAGAAGAAGAAGAAGAAGAAGAAGAAGAAGAAGAAGAAGAAGAAGAAGGAAGGAGAGCAACAACAACAAAAAAACAACAATAAACAGCATTATCCCAGTAAAGATGCAGCCTAAAAAGATGGAACAAAAGACAAATTGTTGACTGAAAAGAAGAGCAAGATAAAGCTAAATATTTCAGAAGATGACCACAGAAAAGATAGCCTAAGTACATCCCAAGAGCAAACAGAAGGACTAAAGCCTTTGTTAGCACCAAAATTACAAAGGTGAATGAATGACTTTGCCTTAAGAAGAAAATCCCAAGGACTATGTTCCAGACAAGTGCAACCTAGGGAAGTTATTTTTTGGGATGGGATTCATAGGAACTCCACCCCTACAGTCAAGGCAGAAGGAAGGGTGGCTACTGCTAGAGCTGGAAGTCAACCATGGAATCATCTACATGGTGTTTGACTTAGTTACATGCAGAATATAAGTGTTGTGGGCTCAGAAAGACTTCCACTCAGGTTTCAAAGGAATATGTGGTAGGTCAGGCAATGTATCCCTGAAAGTACAATGTGTGAATCTGTGAATGTGAGGCAAAAGGTACAGCAGAGACCCCAGAAGGTTGGAGAATCCAGAAACCTGGATTAAATAGGGAAAGCTGTAAGGATGGAGGAAGCCAGCCAAACAGAGAAACCATGGGAGCTACAACTACCAGATGTATCAATGGGACAAAACCACCCAATCCTTTTGGAGATCATATCTTACTGCAGATTGCTTCAGAAATCTGAACATGGAACTATAGAACTTAGTTTTTGCTTTGATAGATTTTGAGCTTGCTTTGGTTCCATTCTTTTTTTTTTTTTTTTCTATATTTAGGATAGGGTCTTCAGGGTCTACAGGGTCTCACTACATATATTGGACTCATAGTGATTCTCCTGTTTTCAGCTTTCTAAGTGCTGGGATTACAGGCACGTGCCATCATGCCCAGTCTCAGTTGCCATCTCAGGGTCCATAACACCATGCAGGATATCAAACCCCAGCTTCTGTGCTCTGCCTAAATAGGCACGTTAGGCCACTGAGCTATCAGGCCATCCCTTGGTTCCATTCTTTGGACTCCCCTATTTGTACATTTTGGAAAAGTCTATCTTGTGTCATTGAATGTTAGAAGTGTTTAATTTTCTTTTCCTTTGTACAGAGGTTTGTAGCTAACAGTTTGCCTTAAATCTAAGAGAAGACTTTGGACTTGGACTTTTCAGCAATCCAAAATTGTTAGAACTTTGGCAACTCTTACAGATGAACTAAGTGCTTTCTGTGTAATGGAATGTGCATGAGTCTTTGGCAGACAAGGATTAAAATTTGTGGTTTTTGTCTAGATGTACTCAGCCCTATATGAGGCTTTTTTGGAGGTGGCTGAATCTAGAGTGTGTGTTGCAAGGATTAAAATTGTGCGATTATTAAACAAGTTCATTGATTCCTTTGGTATTACCCTAATCCAAGTGGCCTAGATAAGTATAAAATGAGCAAAAAGAAACTGTTAAGATCCCTTTATTTCTTTTGCGGTCTTCTGTCATCCATGAACAGTTTCTCTGTGATACCCCTCTATCAAGCCACTCTGCCTTGTAGACCAAGGATTATGGAATGACACTTTTATGAATGGTGAGCTAAATAAAACTTTCCTCCCTTAACCTGTGAGTGTTGGTTATTTTGTCTCAACAGTGAGGAAATCAGCCAAGACATTACTTCATTAGAAAATTCATAGAATCCAAGAAGTGGGACCCTCATTTCTCTTCACACTGCAATCCCCTCTCAGTACAATAGGTGGCAAAAATTCCTTAATAGGATGTGAATAAATTTTATAAACTCTGGACTAATGCATCACTAGAGTTTTGCTACAGAGAAAGGAAGAAGCAAATAGATTCAGCAAAGTGTTAATCCTCCAGGATGTGCCCAAAGTTTCCTGATTAGTCTCCATACGAGTGCATTCAATTGACTTTGGCATTGGGTGGGAAGTGTTTATCAATTCTTGGGTATTGACCAAGTCTTTATTCCAAGTAGATCAGGCATCTGTCTTGATGCCCTGTCCCATTAAATGCCATGAAAATTATTGCCCTGTATTAAATGTCCAAGGAAGGAACAGGAGAGGCCCCTGGAAGGAATGAAATGGCTCAAAGATCCTTATAGAAGTTACAAAAATTGAAATTAGAACTTGGGACAAATAGAGAAACAGAAAGCTAATCTTGATAGAACCCAGAACAATAGCAAAAGTGAAAGGTAAGGCCTGGCAAGATGTTAGAAAGGAAATGGTATCCAAGCTGGAGCAAGGGCTCAAGGGATATGGCAAAACATATATCTCTGGATGATGCTAGAAAGAGCTGAATGCCTGTCCTTACTCTTCATTAGAGAAATTTCAGCCACTATTAGGTGGTACAGAGACAACCCTCCCCCCAATTATTTAACCAAGGAACTTTGACCATTTCCTAAATTAGAGCAGGTAAATAGGGATGGTTAGTTTCTTGTTTATTGTATTCTAATATACACCAGGGACTTTAATAAACATATTGTAAAAATGTTCTTATTTACCCTAGGTAGCAACTCTATTGATGGTTTCTTTATTATTAAATATGAATATATTCAGTATTCATTTGTTCTGGACTCTGGAAATATAGCACTACATAAAATGAACCAAGTGCCACATTTGGGAAATTTGTATTTTCAGGGGAAAAAGTAATAAATTAATTAATATTCAATGTACATTAAGAAATCTGATATAGGGAGCTCCACTTAGTCCAGCAACTCCTACTCAGCCTGAAGACTGCCAGAGAGACCTGGTAGGCTAACCCCACTACTCCCTCCACAATATTTCCTGGAGCTCCACTGAGTCAGCCCCTCTACCCTAAAGTCAGCCAGAGAGACCTGCCTTCCAGCCAGAGTTCCAATGAGCCTGGCCACCCACCATAACCTGAAGATCATGTCTTTCTGGAAGACATGAAAACCAGAGCAACATGAAGGAATCTTGGGGAGTACTACCATGCACCAATCCACCATTTAAAGAGCCTTGTACAGCTTTGGCCTATAGCCATCAACATTGGGTCTTTCTTGAACTGCAGTTTGCAACCTTCTCCTTAATGGGGTAGAAACTACATTGAACCCCATAGAGTAGTTTTGATGAGCCTATCCTGCTCCCCCACTCTCTTGAGAACCTTGCTGACCTTCACCCTGCCCATCAACTACCACTTCAAAAAACATAACAAAAGGAAACAACAAAAGCCAATCTCGAACCCTTAGCCCACCGAAAACAAATCCAGGAAACAAGGCCATAGAAGAACTTGGAAGTCACACACCTGAAATCTCTGAGATGAGAGCAACTGAAGTAAAGAAACAACTCCATCATACTATGGAGGAAATCGATCAGAAATAATCTCTCAAGTACCAAAGGAAATGACTACAATCATGAACATTGCTCAGTGCATCTCAGAAAGACACAGATGTAAAAAAACAGAAGGAATAGGAAAATGATGGAAACATCGAATGAACAATATAAGAAAGAATTAGAATGCATTAAACAGATTCAAACAGATATCCAGGACATTAAAATTCCATCAGAAGCTGGCAAATGAAATAGAAGATAGAAGTGCAGATCTTAAAGACAGGAAACATCTCTTAAAAATAATGAGAAATAAGACAACAATAAAACAGCTTTAAGGTAATGTAAAGAAAAATAATGTAAGACTAATAGAGATCAAAATAACAGCTGGAGATAACACAAAACACATGAAAAAGTGTTTGCAGAAGTAGTAGCAGAAAATTTCCCAGGCATGGGAAAAGAATCTCATATACAGTAACTGAAGCACATAGAATTCCAGCTATACATAATCAAAACAAATTATGACCTAGACACAAAATAAGATCCCAAAAATTGAGTAAAAGAGCAGAATATTAAAAGCTGTTAGGACAAACGGGTCACTTAGAATGGAAAGCCCATCAGAATCATAGCAGATTTCTCAATACAGACCATCAAATTAAGAAGTTGGACTGAAATATTTGAAGTCCTAAAAGAAAACAAATTTCAACCCAGATTGATGTATCCTAAAGTGCTATATATCAAAATTTATTTGTTTATTTTTGTGCAGGATCTCACTACACAGCCCAGACTCATAGTGATCCTCCTGATTTCTGCCTCCCTAATGTGGGGATTACATGCATACCACCACGCCCAAACTCCATTGATGACTCAGCACATCCAAAGGCAGGGCCAGCAGGGCACACGGAACCAGGGATGGAACCCTGGCCCCTGTGCTTATCTAGGCAAGTGCTTGTCTATCAAATTTAATAGAGATTAGATACTTCTATGATAAAGAACAACTGAAGAAGTGCATGACAACCAGAAAAACCCTACAGAGTACTGATAGATATTTTAGAAAGAGAAAAAGGTGATCACAACTTCAACAACAACAGAAGAGAACTACCAAGCAGAGCCAGTAATTAAGCAAAGGAGGGAAAGTAGGCATGCTACAGAAGGAAAATGACATGACAAAGATAAACTAATCCATATCGCTTATTACTATCAATGTAAATAGACTCAGTTCACCAATCAAAAGAAGCAGACTGACAGAGTGGATAAAGAAAATCGAACAATATTCTGCATGCAAGAAATGCATTTAACTCAAAAAGAAACTAACAGACTGAATGTCAAAGGATGGGAAACAACTCCATGTAACAGGAACACAGAAAAAAGCAGGGGTAGCTATACTTTTTTTTCTTTTTTTCTTTTACTTTTGTTTTATTGAAGTACAAATATCGATGAGACAGTTTTAAGATACCTTGACAAGATGGATTTCATAGATTAATACACTGCAAACTGTTTTCGTAATATTTTGGTATCATAAAAGGTGTATACATATTATACTTACAGACATTATTATACTATATGTCTCTTATCATTAAATAAAGAGTGTAGCTGTTTGTGTATCTTATTTTTTATACCTGAATTACATCAAAGATTCAATGATTAATACTTTCTACCTTATTTTTCTAGTGGTTCTCCATAGTACTAGAAGCTGACATAATATCCTGTCCAACCACCATTAGTGCAAATCTTGCCCCTCATAGAATTATGTAGAAGCACAGCGTTATCAATCCCAACTGTACTGACCATACACACACATCATGATTATTCCATTCTATACCCCTTCCTTGCTCTACACCTGTCAGAGATGGGCACTCCATTGTCATTCAACTAACTTAGGTGCTTGAACTCGACAACACAATCCAACACAGTCCAGCATCCCACAACAATAGTGAGTTATCTGAAGATGTTGTCGACCATATCCATTTACAGCTCAACTTAATATTATGGCCCCATGGTGTATAATTCATTTTTGTACTTTTCTGCTAGATGGTTAAGACCTAGAAAGAGCAAGACTTATATACCAACACATGTACTTTATGTTTCTTATGAGGTCAGTGAAGTCCCCTAAGGGTTTTTCTTGTAGTCCTGTACGTTATTCTGTAGATCCTTTGTCTGTATCATCCATGTGGATGAGTCACAGCCAATGCTTGACCAGTTTGCTCTCTGTGAGAGCCTGAGAGAAAGTTTTCTCTCCATTGACCCTCCTCACACACACTATGGAACTTCAGTCTCTTTCCTCTGTGGCTCCATAATCTCCTTGTTCAGAAAATTTGGAGCTCACCTGAGTTTCATGATGTTGCAGTACATGTTCTCCTATGTCCTGAATCTTCGCTGGCCTTGAAAGGCTAGGGCCAAAATGTTGGCTGGCCTTGTGGCTCTTCTATTTCTACAACTTTGATCTGTGAACTTAGGTTGTTAACCATCCAGAAGAAAAGCTGATTAGTATCCTGCAGCGTATGCCATTCACGTTGCCTTATCAGACTCAATTGATTTTAGTTGTTGTTGTATGTTTCCATTTGTATTTCTGCTTTTTGCTTCTTATACTAGGGAGACTATATGATATTTACACATGTGTGTCTGGTTTATTTCACTTATGAGTATATGTTCAAGTGGCATCCACTTCAGTACAAATGCTTCAAACTTATCATTCTTAACAACTGAGTAATACTCCATTATATAGAAATAGCACATCTTTTTCAACCATTCCTCATGTGATAGGGGCAACTGTTCTTATTTCTGAGAATGTCAACTTCATATCAAGCATTACTGAAAGAGATAAAGAAGGTCTCTACATACTTGTGAGGAGAAAACTGAAAGAAGAAATAATAATTATAAATGTGTGTGTATAAATGTGTATAAATGTAGGAGCACTCAACTATATAAGACAAATTTTAATAGACATGAAAAATCGAATAAGCAATAACATAATTGTATTGAGAGACTTTAACACCCCATTGACACAAAAAGATAGATCAACTATTCAAAACACTAGCAAAGAAATAATTGAACTAAACCAAACTCGTGAAGAAATGAACTTAGTAGACCTTTATGGAGAGTACCACTGAACAACATCAGAATGAACATTTTCACAGCTGCACATGGGACTTTCTCCAGAAAAGAGCATGTGACAGCACATAGAAGATGCTTCAGTAACCTGGTTCATTGGGGCCCCACCCCACTGGGTATCTAGGGCCCACTCAGAGGGCCCACCCTAGGGCATGGAGGGTCCAGCCCAGGGTGACTAAGCACAAAAAGGGTATATAAATGGGATGAGAGGAGGAATGGTATCACTCACCATTATTCCTAGTGATCCATTAGCAAAATTTTTGCTTCCTGTCCCCACAATCTTATGTTCTGCTGGACTAGAAGTCCTAGTCTCAGAGAGGGAGAGGCTTGTACCAGGAAACATGGCAATGAAGCCATTAAACAGGAAGCTAAGATTTCTTCATTGTCATTCTGGTATCCTCATGCCTCTGAGGTAACAAGCTAAATAGGGAATCACAGTGTTGTCAGGGTTAATTGACCCAGATTGTCAAGGTAAAATTAGATTCCTACTCCACAATGGAAGGAAAAACATATACATAGACTACACGATATCCCTTGGGGTGCCTATTAGTATCGCCATGACCTACTGTGAAAGTGAACGGGAAACTACAACAACCTAATATAGTCACAATGACAAATGGTCCACAGCCTTCAAGAACAAAGATATGGGTCACTCCCCCAAGAAAAAAGCCAATACCTGCTGAGATCCTTGCTAAGGGAAATACAAAATGGATAGTAGAGAAAGATAGTTCTAAATATCAGATACAAACCCGTGATCAGCTAACAAAAAAGATTATAATTATACTATTTCACCCCTATATATATATTTCTATTATAATATAATATTGATAGATTTAGTACCAGTTCATAAGGATTATTAAACTTGTATTAATATTGAAGCATAAACTTCCAGCAAAAAACAAAAGTTGCCTTCAATTTTGGTAAGGGTATTAATGCATTTCTGTTTGCACACAGGGTAGTTAGATGAAGTTTGGCTCAATTATATGCATATCCCTATATCTTGAGACTAGTTTTTAAAAATATGTGTAGTTGACAAGGAGTGGATTGTAGTGGTCAATACATTGTGTCAACTTGGCTGGATCTGGCTATCCCAGGCTGGTGGGGGGGCACACCTTAAGCAGCAGAGAGACCCCACCCTAAGGCATGGAGGGACCTGCTCTAGGGCGGGGAAGGCCAGCTCCAGAGTGATTCAGCACAAATAGGGTATATAAAGGGGTTGAGGAAGGATTCGGCATTAAACTTCCCTAGAGGAACTTATGTCTTCACAGTCAGCTTAGGCTTCATCTCCTGGCTTCAAGCATAGACTCTTCAGCATCTGGCATAGATCCTTCAGCTTTCTGTTACAGATTCTTCAGCCTTTCATCATAGATCCACCAGCTGACTGATAGAGACTTACACAAAACACTGCAGTGAGCTTCAGACCATGGGTCTAAATCCTTCAGTCTCGGGTTTACAGGCACCTTCTGCCTGCTTCCTCATCTGACTCTGCGACTAGCCATCATAAGCCAATCCTACCATTTCTTATACATTTGCACATCTTATGTTATATATTTTCCTTGTATTATATCTGTTCCTCTAGTAAAATCCTAAGACAATGATTAAAAACCTACAGAAAATCAGAATAGATAGTATTCTCAACCTGATAAAAGCCATCTATGAGATACCAATAGCCTACATCATACTTAATGGACAAAAATTGAAAGCCTTAACTTGAAAATCAGGAACAGGACAAGGATGCCCACTGTCGTTACTCCTGTTGAATATCATTCTGGAAACATTAGCCACAGCAACCAGACAAGAGAAAGAAAAAGAATAAGGATGAAGAGAAATTATCATTATTTGCAGATAACATGATGCTATCCATAGAAAACCCCGGAAACTCCAACAAGAGTAGAATTAATAACCAAATCATGTACTGTAATATGATATAATGTCAACACTCAAAAATCAATAGCATTTCTGTACACAGACAAATACACTGAATGCAAAATTATGGAAACCATGCCTTTCACAATAACACCCCCCAAAAATGAAATAATTAGGAATCAATCTCAAAAAGGAAGTAAGGTATTTATATGGGATAAGCTATAGTACTCTGAAAAAAGAGATCCAAGAGTATTTCAGAAAATGAAAATATATCCATTACTCCTGCACACAAAGAACCAACATTGTAAAAATGGCCATACTCCCAAAATTCATTATATAGATTCAAAGCAATACTAATTAAAATACCACTGGTATACCTCACAGATCTAGAAGAAACATTCCTAAAGTTCATCTGGAATCAGAAGAGGCCTACAATAACAAAAGCATTTCTAGGTAACAAAGAAAAGGCAGGAGGTATCACCATTCCTGACTTAAAATTATACTACAAAGCTACTGTGATAAAATCAGCATGGTACTGGAAAAAAATAAAAATAAAAACAGACCTGAGGTTCACTGGAACATATTAGAAGGTGTAGACCCAACTACAAGCAAACTCAGCCACCTTATCTTTCACAAAGTGGTCAGACATATTCATAAACAGAAATATATCCTCTTTAATACACACTGGAAATATTGGCTTTCAATATCCTGAAGGGTTAAAATAGATCCATGCCTATTACCATGCACAGAACTACAGTCAAAATGGATCAAAGATTTAAATACAAAAACTGACACACTAAACTTGGCATGGTGGTGCACATCTGTAATCCCAGTACTTTGGAGGCTGAAAACAGATCACTACTATGATCTGTGTAGTGAGACCCTGTACTAAAATACATTTTTAAAAAAACTGAAACACTAAATTTTCTGGAAGAGAAAGTAGAAATCTTAAGGACATAGGGGTAAGAATTCATGAACAAAAATCAAACTGCATGGGAAATACTTCAAAGAATCAGCAATTGGGATCTCATCTCTTTTAAAAAGTTTCTGTACATCAAAAGAAACCACCAGGGCCAGAAAGATGGCTCAGTGGAATAAGCACTTCCCTGACAAGAACAAGGGACTGAGTTCAATTCCTGGTTCTGGAAAAAACAAGAACAGAGTAAAAAGAAAATCCACAAAGTAGGAAATAACTATACCAAACCCAACTGTGCTTCAGACAGAGGCCCCCTGTCTAGAACAATAAAGAATTAAAAAATATCAGGCCTCCAAAATTCGAAGACCCAATTCAAAAATGGGCAACTAAGATGAATATACACTTCACAAATGAGGTGATCCAAGTGGCAAATAAATATAAGAAAATAAAGTTCAGCATCATTGTCATTCAAGAGATGCAAATAAAAATAATGCTAATTTAAGTCAGAAAGAATGGCTATCATCAAGAAGTCAACCAAGGTGCCAGGGAGATAGTTCAGCCTGCCTTGAAAGTACAAGGACAAGACTTTGATCCCCATACTGCATGCCATGCAAGCTTTATGGCCTGTCGGGTACACACCGTAATCCCATGGCTGGGATGGCTGAGACAGGAAGATCATTATGAGTTCTAGCTACCTAGTTAGATCCTGTACCAAATAAATAAATCTTTAAAAAAAAAAAAGAAGTCAACCAATAACAAATGCTGGAGAGGTTGTGGGGAAAATTGAATGCTTCTCCAATGTTGCTGGGAGTGCAGGCTGGTACAGCCATTATGGAAATAAGTATGGAGATTTCTCAAAAACTAGGATTGGAAGTCCAATGCAAGCTAGCTATTCCTCTCCTAGGTATTTTTCCAAGAGAACTGAAATCATCATACCACAGTGATATATGTGTACCCATGTTAATAGCAGTGCAATTTGTCATAGCTCTATATTGGAAACGATCCAAATGCCCATCAACTGAAGAATGGATTTAAAAAATACAGTATTTTTACACAATAGAGTATTACTAAGCTATTACAATAGATAAATTTGAGGCTTTTGTAGATAAATGGATGCAGCTAGAAACCAGTATTGTTAAGTGAAATAAATCAGATCCACATGGGCAAACATCATATTATCTCACTAGTCTTAAAACCTGAAAGAATAATGGAAATCTAAAAGGTACAAGAGATACTGTGAAAGGGAAAGCAATTGTTCAATGGGAAGGAAAACCTGGGATCAGAAAAATGACAGATGAAAGAAGGGAAAAAAGATACATTTAGAAATATATACAGAATAGTTTGGATGTTTGCATTGCCAATTTCTGCTGGGATTTTGAAAGGAGCAGTTAATGCATACATATTTTTTCTCTGATTTTTCTTTTTACTCCTTTGAATTTCTTATATTTTTGTTTTGTTTTTTCTTTAAATCTTTTTTGATACTTTAATGTAAGTAATAAGTTCTTACTGCTTTAATGAAGAAACTGATCAATTCTTTTACAGTAAGGAGAGTAGCATAGACATTGGTTATCATTATAAATAAAATTTCAGAATTTTTCAGCTTCAAAGTGACTTTTCATGGCTTTAGAAATTAAAACTGAGTTATCATTGTATTAATCTCTGAATGTCCAAGCCATGCAAAATCCACTTGTATTAAATATTTGGGGATGCAAATAATACAGAAAAAATTGTCTGGTGAATGTGGAAACATTATGACAATTAACTTTCAAAATGGGAAAATTATGTTAATTCTTTCAAAAAGATACAGTAGTGTATATTTGATAATCTCAACAACTAACTTGAAGATAGTATTATGTAATACAGCAAACATTTTTTTAATTCCTATTACTTTGTTTAATAAAATTTTGTATCATTCCTAATGCTTTTTTCTATCACTATTTTGTATTCTTTAAAAATGAAAATTGAAAAGTTTGACATGCACATGCTTCTCTCTCTCTTGGACACAAGGAAATTTAGATGGGGCGTGCCTGTACATAATGTCCAACATTTGGTACCATCAACAAAAAATCATATGCTTTTAACTGCCAAGCCTTTCAGTCATTCTTATTCTCGTGATTGCCTTGAGAATTGCCCAGCCTTTTCTTTGAATTTCACCTATTCTTTAATCCAAGTAACCATCCAAAACTATTGTGGAAAGTACTAGGCCCTGGGCCTGCCCATGGGATGGCTTTGAGCTGGGAAAATCACATCTTTTTCTGGCATCCCTGAATGCTACTTTAAATCTCCTCTTCAAATCAAATCACATCACTATTCACCCATCTCAGCTTTGCTTGAGTATTAATTTACAGATTTCTGCTTATGAGCCTGTGTGGTGTCACTACAACTTAATCTCATACAGGTTTTTAAGGCTCAGTCTCTTATCAGAGCCTTTGTTTCTTCCCCTCTTCTTCTTTGTAAAGAAACACACTCATAACCCTAGCGTAGAAACAAGTACATTAGAACCCAAATCTTCACAATTAGGGGCAAAAGCTTCCCACAAAGCAGGCTGTCCTAATAGTTGCTTCAACCTTTTATTTACTCCAGATAAGATTCCCAATAAAATCTGTGATATTAATTGAGCCACCTAGGACTGTATTAATGCATTTACTCATTCATTCATTATGTATATCAAGCATTGTGCTCATATTGCACTGAGAGTTGTCTTCAAAACTAACCTCAGTGCTTTCCTTCTGGAGCTCAGGAACTGGTTTTTAAATACATTAAGCAGACTTACAAACACATGTTATGACTATATAATTACACACTGTGAAAAGCTTAGTGAAGAATAGAGCTGAATGTCAACAGTAAACAACAAGAACACTGTCATTTTGCTTATCTGAAGCAGTACTTGTAAAAGAGAATACACAGTGCAAAAGACAACCTGATGTTACTAGAGAGACAGAAATTCACCAACCATGCCTGGAATTGACATACTACTAGTTTCAAAAGTATGAATCAGTAAGAGCTTAGCTGAGGCATTGTTTGTAATGAGCTGGTAAAACTCTGCCTTCAGCCTGGCTCCTGACTCTGACACCCTTGATCTCCAACATGATGGCTAAAAGACAGAAAAGAAAGGAAGCATAAGATCTTGGGTTAAGGGCTGTGTCAGAGGAAAGAGTCTGGACTTATTACTTACTCATTTGATGGTGGAATTATGGAAAGGTTTTAAATAAGGAAGTGAGGTGCTCTTTTTACATTTTTAAGATGATAACTTTGGTTGTTTCATTAAAAATAAAGAGAACAAGGGCAGAACTAAAAGTACAAAGGCCAATTAGTACCACAGTCAACTACACAAGGGTGTTGGTACCTGGGGCTATGGTAAAATATGTACTGGGAGAAAAGGACAGTATTGGCATAGACCTTAGAGGCAAAATTAATGAGAACCAAAAGATTGAAACTAAGAGTTGATAAAGAAAAAGAGGAATTAAAAATATTCCCAAATTTTTGGCTTAAGAGGCTGGATGATTTATGATACCATTTACAGAAATTTAGAAGACTTAGGGAGAAAGGATTACATGAAGAATGAATATAGAAAAGTTGTACTGTGTTTTTTGATACTCATTAGACACTTAAACAGAAATTCATATAAAAGATTAGAAATTTTACTTGGGAATTTTGGAAGAAATCATGGATAAAAACAGAGATTTCAAGGCTGGCCAGATCTCTCAGCAGATTAAAGCTCATGCTTCAGCAGACCCAGGGCCTGGGGTTCAATTCCTGGCATGTCATGCCAGCCCTTCCAGGAGGCACACTGAGATGGCAATTACGACTGGGCATGGTTGGGCACACCTGTAATCCCAGTACTTGGGAGGCTGAAAACAGGAGACTCGCTGAGTCTGATCTGTGCAGTGAGACCCTGTCAACCCTGTACTAACATACATTAACACAAAACAAAACACTGGGGGCCGGGGAGATAGCTCAGTAGAATAAGTGCTTTCCTGGTAAGCAAAAGGGGCTGAGTTCAATCCCTGGTTCTGCAAAAAAGAAAAGAGAGAGAGAAAAGCCCGTCTACTTCCCTCCTGTTCCATTCTTAATGCTCATACATTCAACACTAACCTCCCTCAAAACTAACCAACAAACACGAAGATAATTACACCCCATAGAAACATAAGCATATGCCATTATAAACTCTCAAAGTTAGCATCTTCTTTCATATGAGCAGCTTACTCCTCATGATCAAATGATCCATCATTCTGATTGCCAGAAACTTCTTAGACGCAGACTACTCCCTCCAAATAAAGTGGCCAGCCTGCTTTTTGGGCTCCAGAGTTTGAGATGAGATGAATAATTACCCAGATAAACATCTGACCTTTCCTCTTCTTGAAGCCCAAATGAATACTTTGTTTTGGGAGATTCAGCTACTGTCAGTCATTTATAATTATGGAACTCTGCTGCCTTTGCTTAGACACCTGGGTACCGTTCAAATAAACAAAAAGCCAACCCTCACTTTTCTTCTTGTAGCTTCTACTAATGAAAACCTTTTAAACTGAACTTTTATTGGTGATTTGTTATTGTCACTGGCCATTCTTTGTCCCTGAGATGATGGATTTGTCACTAAATTCACTTTTCTTTAAACCTTGCTGGGAATTGAATTGACATTCAAGGGCACACAGTGCACCACTGACTGCAATATAATCCCAGTCATGATCCGATGCCAAAATTAATTTTATCATTTTTTAAACAACATGTGAGTGGTAAAAGTCAAATACAAAGAGAAGAGGGTGGAAACTATTATTACTGGGAAGTAAATACTCACTCACGCCTCCCTGTTTTCACCCCTTCACTTCATCAAGTACAATGTGCGCATACAATTTCTTGAGATATCAAATTAGCTTAACATGGCCATCTTCATAGTATAACGAACTATTGGTTATGGTTGTATTTTACTGGGATACCTACAGTCTAGTAATTGTCCTTCTCCTATGTATCCACCAAAAGAGGAGCTGTGGAATACTTCTAATATAAACTAGTATACTGAATTTCACAGTTCATCATTATAAGTCCTTATACAATGACTCAACTCAAAACCGTTGATTTCTTTACAGTATTTTGTTTATCTCACATTGTAGGAGAAACATCATCATTTAAAAATAGAAAAGAAAGCAAAATAGGAGGATATAAATGAAGGAATTTTTGTAGTGAAAAAAATACATATATATCTGTATACACAAAAATAGAGTAGGTATATAGCTACTTTCTCTGGGTTCTGTGAGATGAAAGATTTGTACTAACAGTGTTTAGACAAAATATCATGTCTACATCTTATACTATGAATACTGCAGAGATAACAATATGTAATGTATTAATTATTGCAACTGTCCTACTAACCTGTTTTGAAACTGTCTCATTCCTATTTCTTTCTCAATAAAATTAATTTTAAAAAGGAATAAAAGAAAATTAAAATATAAAAGAAAATCTATGTACCTATCTGTCTTATTAATAGCTGGTTACACTCATAATATATCCCCAGATATCTAGTAAAACTGTACTGAACACAGTTAAATAAGCTCAATGCTCTTAATGAATTCCGATGTCAGTTAGTGTGATCTTAAAGATATCAAAGATATCTGTGGAGTGAAGGCTATCTCTGTTTCTCCAAGAGAATTTTCAATTCAATGGGATTTTAGGATATAAAACATCTCCATCATTTTAGAATGTTCCTAGGGTCCCTTTCCAGTCAGTGCCTACCCTCCCAAAAATGTTTTATTCTAATTTCTGTCATCCTTTTTGCCTTATACATTTCCTGTTATTTACTTTATGCAAAGGGAACAATCCACATATTCTCTTGTATTTAACTTCTCCAGTGCATCATGAATTTTTAAAACTTCATGTGTTCTATTATCTAACTTTTATATTTAAAGCCATGATCCATTTTGAGTTAATCTCTATAAACTGCTCTGAGTGACTGAGGTTTATCCCCCTAACACACAGTCACACACACACACACACACACACACACACACACACACACACCCAATAGACATAAAACTTTGCTTTTGTATATAAAAATCTGGTAGTGCCTTTGTTGAAAGTGAATTATATGCTGATTAGTTCTGGAACCTCAGTTATGTTCCACTCATCTTAATGTGTATATTTGCCTCCTATTACTGGAGATTTGTAGCAAGCTTTGAAATTGAAAAATATAGGCCTTCCACCTTCTTTCTGGAAATCATTTTGACTATTCTAGATTTTTCAAAATGCCTAACAAGTTTTGGAATTAGCTTGTCACTTTATGCCCAAGAAGCCAAAGAAATTGTCGTTGTAATTTTATTAAATCTATGCATCAATCTGTAAAGAAGTTACAATTAAATAATATTTTATTATTCAATTCTTGAACATGATATCTCCCTCCATTTATTGAACTCTTCTTAAATTTCAAAAATATTTTAATAAGGCTTACAGGTTGGCTCAGTTGTTTAAGCACCTTCTCTGGCAAACCCACCCAGGCACAGGGTACCCCAGTTCAATCCCCAGTTCTACCTGCCTTACCAGACCTTCCAATAAGGCAGCCTGAGCCAGCCAAAAAAAAAAAAAATATATATATATATATATATCCTTCTCACCTTTGGGCCAGCCAAATAGCTTAGCAGATTAAAGCACCTGCAAGCAGGTGCAGAGGCCAGGGGTTCAATCTCTAGGCCTGTGGTATGGGCCCCGCGCCCACGGAGCCTGCTGAGACAGCAGTTGAGACTGGGTGTGGTGGTGTGCGCTGTTAATCCCAGCACTTGGGAGGCTGTAAACAGGAGAATCACTATGAGTCTGATCTAGGAGTGAGACCCTGAACACCATGTAGACCCTGCCCTAAAAATACAGAGAAAAAAATTTAAACAGTTAAAGTTGAGTTTTGTATACATTCGTATATTTCATGAAATTGTAAATACAACTTAAAATATTTATTCTTTGTTGTCAGTACATACCAGTGCACGTGACTTTTATGTTTTTACCTTAAATCTTATGAGTGTATCAATTTCCCTCTTTTATTTACCTGGCCATTTTATAAAGATCACTTATTATCCTCTATTTGGTCATTCTTGTTGTATGTCAGTTAACGCACTTTTACATCTTTCTTTCTGATCTCTGCTTTGAACCATCCTAAGATCGCCACTCTAATGCTAACTAGAAGTAATAAAAGGAATACCTTTCTCTTATTTCCAAGCTTAGGATGAAACCATTCAATATTTCATCCATTTTGTATAGCAGTGGTAAATTTTCCATAGATGATCTGCATGAGGCTGACTTTCACCTTTTGATACATCGTGTTTCAATTATTATTAAATTTAAAATATTTTCTCCTTAAGACTTCCACAGGATTAGAAATGGATCATTTGAAGAAAAAATAGCTTCTTTAATAAATGGTGCTGCAAAACTGTCCATAATGGCTTGGATAAAATGTGGGTGACATGATAGAAACAACATTTTACTGTGACAGAAGATAGCAAAAGCAGTGAGAGAGGCAAGTAAGGACAGGCTGGTTTCTGTTGCTTACGTGGCAAACTAGTTACTAGCTCTCAGTTGGCTGTGGCATTCACAACCTTAATCCAAGTAGTGTACCACGAACCAATCACAAACTCTACATTCAGTCACCTCTGAAAATCCCACACCCTATGCTACATGGGGCTTTGAGGGAGAAGCTAGAAATCATAACTTCTGCTCCTGCCACTCAAACAGTCCTGTATATTGCTTTATATGCAATGCATTTAGTCCATCCTAAAGTTGCTAAAGTTGGAGTAGTATTAGCATTGCTGAAAAGGCCAAGTTCAATGTCTCCTCTGAGGTATAGGGCAAACTCTTACCTGCAAGACCCTGTATAAATAAAAGAATTGAACAATTCCAATGCTCAGTGGCACAAGATAGATATAGACTATTCCATTCCAAATGGTACAATACGTTCAAAATCTAGGAGGGCAAACACTGAGTCCTGTATTTCCATATGCTGCTCCTGAGGCAATCCGTGCAACAAGGTGGAACTCCAAAAGGCTTGTGTGGCTCCACCCCTGGACACTTCTGGTGGTTGTAGCTCTTGTGATTTCTCTTGGGCCTGCTCTGCTCCCTCCTTGAAGTTCTCTCCAATATCCATTTTCCTGGCTTTTCCAAGCTTCTTGTTTGGAAAACAAGAAGTTGTGATCCCTTGGCATCACACTCACAGCATCATGCACTGCCCTTTGATGAGAGCACTACTGGCCTCCAAGGCCTTCCTCTGAAATCTCAGTGGACCCTTTCTGTCTCCACAGCTCTTGTATCCTGCATGCACCTGAGAGCAGCACCATACAGATGATGCCAAGATCTGCTTCCAGTAGGCATCATCTGGAACAGCAGCCAAATTTCTCTCTCTTCTTGCTCTTAGGGTTGAGTGCTGACATCACTAAACACTGAATCCAATTTCAAGGAACAAATTACCACCACCATTCTGGAACATGGTGGAACACAGGTGCTCTGAGACTGTTCTCTAAGCAGAGTCCTTCAAATGGTGGAGTCTTCAAAGATTGCTTCTTGTGATGCTCTCAGACCATCTTTCTTATTCTCTTATTCCTTCTAAACAATCAAAATCTCCTCTGTTCTACCTTTTTAGCCCACAGCTTTATTGGAACTTCCTTTCTGGCCCAACTCACAAAGTTTTAAATCACTCTGCTGGGCTATTTGCTCTTACTCCCCAACATAGATCTGTGTAAAAGCACCCAACAGCAGCCATGCTACCATCTCAACATTCGACTGCCTTGAAATTTCTTCTACAATATTAATTAGTCTGGTGCCCTAGTCTCAGTCTCAGGCAAAGTCTCTGAATACAAGCAGAATGCAGGTAAACTTCTTGCCAAAGAATAATACACACTGTCTGGAGTCCAATAGAAAATGTAGTCCTTCTTCCCAGAAGAAACCTCTGGCACCTTGGCCAGCAGGACTTCTGTCAGCCTTCTGGTCTTCTGATCTATGATAGAAATCTCCCACACAATACAGCTGAAGTGTTCCAACTATACGTGGTTAGCTGACACCTCCAAATCTTTCCTATTCTTCCCACAAGCCATTCCCAAAGGCTCTTGAACTACATGATCAGGCGCAGTCACAGCAATAACCCTACTATCTGGTACCATATTCTGTCACTTGTATCATATGAAGGCCACATGCCTAGCACAGGTGTAGCACTCAGACCTTTAATGCCAGTATTAAAGCATGAATCAATCACAAATTCTAGATTCAGCCGTCTCTGAAAAGCCCACTCGTGACTGATGCCACTATGGGGAGACATCTAGTCAGAAGTCATAACAATGAGTGATGTCTATTCTAAGCACTCATTACATATTTTATATTATATTTTATGATATTTTACTTCCATGACAAGTGCATGTTGTACAATATAGTAGGATGTTCCTACGATATGTGATGTGTATGGAATATGCTTTTGTTACATGTGCAGACTTCCTTTGTGATAACTAAAATAACAACAATTAAAGTAAGGATATTTTTATAAAGTGCTATTGGTATTTTCATTGAAGTTCATATAAGAGTTTGTATCGTTCTTTTTTATAGCTAGTGTACCAAAAAAGTCAATGTCAAAAATTTTGATACTTTCTATAAACATTCAATATTAAAAATTCAGTACTTTTTTTGATATTTTTCTGTTAAATACTCATTGTTTAATAATAAATCTCATGAAATTAAAACTAATAACACTTCAATAGAAATATTCCAAAGAATCAATATGGAATACTCTCAATTTTTTCCATTTATCTGTTCATTTATATTGAAAATATTTTAGAATAATTAGAACTTATTCTGAAAATGTGTTCCATTAATCTACAGTGTGAATCTGGGGCTTGTTCCTTTTTATTTAGTCTACCAACCTCTACATTTTACTTAAAATCATTAATCTATATACATCAAGTGCATTCCTGCGTATTATCCTATCAAAGTCCACTAACTCAATTTTGACCAGAAGTATTTGTTGTTCCTTTGAGTTTACCCTGCTCTTTTTTCTTTAATATTTTCAACAATCCATTTTGTTGCTGTGGTTTTAAAAAGCTATTAACTTACATTGGAGTCAAAATACATAATTTTATGTGTCTATGTGCATTTAGAAATGGATACTGTGCCTCTTTACATATCAGACCAGACAGTTCTCATTTTTCTTTCCAATTTTCATTTTATATTGGAAAATACTATAATTATATTTATCCACCCCCATACCATTTTTGCTATTTTTATATTATTTTTATTCCTTTCCTTTTTTTGTATTTAGGACAGAGTATACAGTATATAGGGTGTACAGTGTCTCACTGCGTAGATCGGACTCAGTGATTCTCATGTTTACAGCCTCCCAAGTGCTGGGATTATAGGTGTGCACCACCATGCCCAGTCTTAATAGCTGTCTCAGTGTGCCCTGGGGTCTGGCTTGGCAGAGCAGGCGTGGGGATTGAACTCCTGGCTTAAGCAGGCACTTCAGTCTGCTGAGCTATTTGGCCATATTTTTATTTCTAAATATAACATGAACTTCAAGTTATGGTAATAATCCTTTCCTTAGAAGAGTCAGACATCTTTAGAGGAAATTCTAAGGAAATTATGGCCATATGTTTAATTATTCCCCATCTTAAGTGCTCTTCCCTTGTTCATATCTTCACTTCCATTTGCTATCAAATCCCCTTATACTGAAGATTGTGTCCTAGAATTTCTCACAATTCAGGTAAGGTAGTGCTAAATTCAGATTTAATTTTTACCAAAAAAGTCTTTATTATCCCTGATTATAAGGGATATTTTCTCTGTACATATAATCTAAAATGTCAAGATTATTTTGCAGTTTTTAAGATGTAATTCCATTATCTTCTACTTCCATTATTTCTGATAAAGGAAATAGTAACCATTGGGTTCCCTGTGTGTACTGTGATGGGCATGCCTTCAACATGTTCATTTCATTATTTTTACTTTCCATGGTTTGAATTTTATTGCTTATGTGTGCCGTTTTGTATTTATTCTATTTAGTGCTCGCTGAGTACCTTGTACCCCCAGGTTGATATTTTCCATCAGACATACTAAATATCTGTCTAGTAACTTTCAAACATTTTCCTAATCCCTTCTTACCCCTTTATTCTTCCAAGACCTCTATTATAGGTTTGATAAGTATTCCCAATATTATTTCAAAAGTCCTTAATGTTACATTAATTGTTTTTCAGCCTTTTAGACTGTTTGCGCAAGACTGGGGTTTGTCTTTGTCTAAAAGTGAGGCTCTTAAAGGACTCTCTGATGACTTATCTAGATGCCACTCTGCTAACGAGGTCTCTCCACTCTCGCTGAATGGGACTTCCAGTATCCCCAGCACTGGCTGGCACTTGTGAGGCCTGTTTCACTCTCAGTGCCCTTAGTACTTTCCTGTGTGCTTCCCTGCAATGTCACACTGTGCTGCTCAACCTAGCCCGAAAACATCCAGAACCTCTTCTTGTATACCCCTGCCTTCAGATTTTTTCTCCCTAGTTCCTTATTCATTAGAAATGGCTTTTAGTTGACCTGAACGCTGATTTTTTTTTTCTTCTTTGCCCAGTGGACAGCTGCACTCTGCTGGACCCCAGCTCACTGTGTTGAGCTCAGAAAATTGTACCCAGGCAGAAAACTGGATGATCTTGGGGATCACCTTGTGAATTTACCTTATTGTTGGGAAAGACAGGTGCCAGCCACAAAGACACATGGATCCTCAATGGAAGCAAAGCAAGGGCTCGAGCAAAAGGCTGCCATCCCACCCTTGCTCTTTATTCTTATATATCTTGAGTCTCAGCCTTTGTGTTATTTTATTTTTATTTTTATTGTCTTTTTGAGACAGGGTCTCACTATACAGTTCAGGCTGGCCTTAAACTCACTTTGTAGCTTAGGCTGGTCTCGAACTCACAACAATCCTGCCTCAGCCTCCTGAGTGCTGGGATTACAGGCCTGCGCCACCATGCCCGGCTCCTTTGTGTTACTTTAGGTGAACATAACAAAACCCCATCGTATGTGTCCAAAATTAATGTTTAGGCTATACGTGAAAACCTGCTAGGCGTCTGGGAGCAAGGACACAAAAAACAGGGTGTCCTCGAGCTTTATTGTGCTTTTAGTTACTCTTGTAGCTGTTGCTGCCTTCTTTTCTTTTTCTTCATCCCACATGCCCTGCAGGTTATTTAACACAACTCTACATTAACTCTCTTTTATCCCAACATCTTATCTCAGAGGTTGTTATCTTTCCTGCCTGTTCAATGACTGAAAATGGTTACTTCATACTTTTTTTTTTTACATACCTGGGATTGAACTCAGGACCTTGCACTTGCAAGTGCTTATTCTACTGCGCTATCTCTCTGGCCCCTATACTTTTCTTTTGTTTATGATAGAAAGATTTATTTGGTATTATAGCCAAGCAGAAGTGGCATCCCATTGTGTGTGTGTGTGTGTGTGTGTGTGTGTGTGTGTGTGTTTTATAAAGCAAACTGCGTCTAAAGAAAGTATTGTGAACAAATATTTCTATGTGCTTTCTATCTCCTTCAGATTATTTTAGTATGAATTTAACAAGGCAGAAGGTGAAAGTGCTTTTATCAGGAGAGAAAATAGGAAATTAAGCATTTTTGGCTTGAATTCACAATGAGATGTTGTTTCTATATTCATATGCCCCATTGTCTGTGGCAAGATGGTCTATAAATGTTGTGTATAGTGACTCATTTTTTTTTCATTAGTCAGCCTTCTGTAGAAATTCTAACATCCTATCCTTCTAAGCAGGCCAGAATTACAACTTGTGCAACTTCTTTTTAGGTTTCCAATAGCATTTTCTTTGTTTGGTGATTCAGCCTTCTCTTTCTCAAGGTCAGTATTCCTTCCTAAACATAAAAACCAGGATGCTTGAGGAAAAAGGATGGGTGGTAGTTCTTAGAAAACAACCAATGTTCTTGAAGTGTCTTTTGGAGATAGAATAGTAAAGCCAACATTCTTAACTGACCGGATTTCTTCTACTGTGTGTGTGTGTGTGTGTGTGTGTGTGTGTGTGCGCGTGTGTGCATGTGTGCATGTGAACACACTCCCAGAGTACTGTTGCATGTCTCCAGGCCTTTAGGACAATTTTAAGTAGGACTGATAGCAAAGTACTCATAAGCAAGCAGTACAGGAAAGGGCAGCAAATCACAAGACGCACTGGATATATTCATCAGACCAGATGGTCAAAATCTAAGACTGAGCCACCTGAATACACTGCGTTATTTTATTGTCCATTAAGCAAAGTGAAATTTTGCAGTAATATTTAATAACATGTTTTTTCTCCCTCATTTAGAACCACCATGCCTAAAATGTGTCAAGAGAAATTTCAATTCAAAGTGAAGTCTGTGCTCCAGGAAATGTCACTAAGGGTTTTGCTGTCACTGTCACTGCAATTTTATGAGAGCAAGATAATAGTTATCATGTAGGATTCCCCACATGATTAGATAAGTTATGTGAAAATATATGTGAAATGACTTTTATTGATTGACTTTTACTTTATCTCCAAAAAGGATACCATCAAAGTTTTCTCCCCAACCCAAATTATTTCAGTAGGAGTCATTATGAACCTTCCTATCACTCAGGACTAAATTAAAGTCCAGAGCTCCCTCCTGCCTCTTGCAGCTGTTCTAGTTCATGGTGCATGTGCAAGGATTGCCCTCTTGGGTCATAAATTCTATTTCCTGGATCCCTTTAAATTATCTCAATTTGCAGTATAGAAAACACAGTTTTGTGTTGTTTTCATGTTGATGTTCTCAAAAGGATGATTCATGTATTGACTTCAGAACAGTTGATACCAAGAGGGCACCTAGAATCTGAATATCTTTAACACTTTCTGCTGGTCCCCACACTGCATAGCTTTTTCTCTCTTTCCTTCAGCACTGCTGCTTCTCTGTTTGCCCTCCTCCTCTCAAGGATCTTTAACTTGCATTTCAGTTACTTTTTTCATCCATTTGAAGCCTTAGTCATCTGTAAGTGGCTTTGGGTGCTAACTTTGGGTGATCTTCTATTAAGTGTGAAAATCTGGAAATTTTTGCTTTTTACACTTTCAATGTATTGTTGGCATTTTGAAGCTCTACACTGAGACCAAGAGACTCTAAGTGTCAAATTGTGTAATGAAAGGACTTTCTCGAAGCTTCACCTGGTTCTTTCTCAAAAAAATGTAGTATGATTCAGTCTGAATTTGGAGTCTACCTTGCATCCTACATGGGTATTTTGCTCTCAGGTTATTTTCTCTGCAACTTTGTTCTTATCAGTAGAATTCTGTATTGAAGACTGGGTTTGGACAGGAATGCCTAACTACAAATTTCATGTGCCATGTTCCAACCAGAAACCTGATTGTTTCCACCTTCTCTGAGTGCATTGAAGTTTTTTTTTTTTTTTTTTTTTTTTTTTTTTTTTTTTTTTTTTTT
>PVKA01027891.1:0-30008 GCA_004027165.1 Ctenomys sociabilis | reverse complement strand
AAAAAAAAAAAAAAAAAAAAAAAAAAAAAAAAAAAAAAAAAATCATATCCTACATCCCTGCATGTCCCTGGGTCAGTTTCTCAGTCTTCTGTCCACTTGTCTGGTCAAACCATGCTCAGCTTCATGTGTTAAACTCTTTGACATTCACCATTGCTTCAAAGGGGTCACAGCAATGTTTTAGGTTAGTGTCAGGGTCAGGGTTAGAATCTAGCAAAGCTACCTGGACCATAAAGAGACTGAGTCCCTACCTTTTGCCTACATAATTCTTTGTTCATCCCAGGGCCAACAACTCCAAAACAGGTTCTGACTCTTGAGCAGCGGGCTAGGAATGCCTCGATACCACACATCTCGCTTTAATGTAAGACTCACAAAGACTGTATGAGGTAGTGTGTTCTTTCAGTTATTTTGGTTGCAAGAAACGGATTCAGAGGCTGTTTCACATAATAAGGGTTATTGTGTATATATTTAAATGTGGCTCTCAGCCATCTCGTCAGGAGAAACCGCACAACAAGACCTCCCAGGAAGGCTGCTTATGTGTTCTTTAAATGCACATCATTCATGTAATTTAAAAACACAAGTACACAAAACTCATTCTGTGAGTTTGACTGCACATATATTTAAGGACCCGTTCAACACAGTGGAGCGCTGGCCCATGACAACTACTGAGAAGAAAAAGGGTACAAGTATCAGGACTGAAGTATGAAAAGAATTAAATTATAAATGCTGTGAAAAGATCGGGTGCTGAGCAATAAGAGTGTGGCCTGCCCTTAAGGTATGAGGTGGGGTACTGTGTAGGCTTTTGCTTTTGCTTTTGCTTTTAGAGACAGAGTTTTTCTATGTAGCCCAAGCTGACCTTGAACTCCTGGTCATCCTCCTGCCTCATCCTTCCAAATGCTCTGATTTTAGGTGTAACCACCACCACGCCTGGCACACACCTGTACTGTAACCATGAGTAAAATTGTGAGAGTTTTCTAAGGGCACAGTAATCAGAAATATACACCACTCTGTATAATTCCTATGGTGGCACGCCCACCCTGATCTTTGCCCCAGAAACTTGACTTCTAATTAATGTTTCTTTCTTCTACTTCCAAAGAGACACTAAACAAAGAATAGTATCAGGAAAACAAGAAACCCCAGAGATACATTGTCTTTCTGGATGTTTTAGCTGATACTGGAATTTTGATGCCCTGAGATTCCCTCTCCTTGGAATATTAACCAGGGCTTCAAATGGCAGCAGCTAAGTCCCCATGTTCCCCAATAGTGCAAACTCCACCAACAGGGGTGCTTGCCGGACATGGTGGCACAGGCCTGTAAATCCAGCACTCGGGAGGGTGAGGCAGGACGATTGTTGTGAGTTCGAGACCAGCCTGAGTTTAAAGTGAGCTTAAGGCCAGCCTGAACTGCATAGTGAGACCCTGTCTCAAAAAGACAGAAAACAAAAAACAAAAACAAACAAACAAACAAAAAAACAGGGGTGCTACATGTTCCTCTCTGATTTAGGGAGGTGATTGTGTAATATTCTTCGGCTGACTAGAAAGGGTCCAACAGCCATTCTGCATGGCAGCCTTTTATTCCTCAGAAACATAAATATGATATAGAGTGTTAGCTTCACTGGATCGCGAGACTATCTATCCATATGATCTATTGCAATGAGATCATCATTTATTTTATTTTTATAGACTCTGTAGTTCAGCCTTGAATTTACTATGCAGCCCAGGCTGGTCTCAAACTTGCAGCAATCCTCCTGCCTCCACCTGCAGAGTGCTGGGGTTACAGGCATGCAGTACCACATCCAGCTCAAGACCACCAATTTCTTTTTTCTAAATTTTACTACACGGTAACACTACACACATCAGACTCATAGTGACTTTCCTGTTTTTCAGCCTCCCAAGTGCTGGGTTACAGGTACCACCATGCCTAGTTTCTATCACCGTCTCAGTGTGCCCTGGGAGCAGGGCCAGCACCAGGATCCAAACCCTGACTGCTGTGTTCTGCCTAAGCAGGCACTTTCTTTTCTTTTTTTTTTGTCTTTTTGAGACAGGGTCTCACTATGCAGTTCAGGCTGGCCTTAAGCTCACAACAATCCTCCTGCCTCAGCCTTCCGAGTGCTGGGATTACAGGCCTGCACCACCATGCCCGGCTCTAAGCAGGCACTTTAGTGCGCTAAGTTATCTGGCTGGCTCTTAAGACCACCAATTTCTAAATGTCCCATTTAGGTTACTCTGCAGGAGGCAGGTGCTAGCCCCTAGCACTTGCAAATCAATGAATAGGGGGAAGTGTTGGTTGCCCACCACAGGTTTCTTCCTTCCAAAAAGCTAGTACTATTTAAGGTCCATCCAATGATTAAGGGGAGGTGACCCTTTCCCCAGTTATAGGGGTGGGTTTTAGTTGGTCTAAGCCAGGTCTTGCTACTTTTCAGATTTTAGGCTGGTGATTCATTGTTGTGAGGCCTGTTGTGTGGTTAGCACCATCCCATAGGTGGCATTCCTCACTCCAGCTGTGGCAACCAAGCATGACTGGGATGGAACCTGGATGCTGTGTGGATGCAAAGCCAGTATGGGGGGCAAGGCAGAGCCAAGAGATTCTGGGAAATGTAGGGCTCACTGGTCTGGCACCTGGCTCATGGCTGGGCAGCTTTTTATTTGAAATAACAAATACGCTTATTGTTGGAGGCAGGATGTTCTGTTACTTGCATCTGAAGCCATCTTTACTGAAGTCACAGGGAGCGGGAGGTGCAGAGGGGGCACCGTCAGTTTGCTGGCGTTGCTGCCAGCAGGGCTTTGGCTCTGCTTGCTGGGACAAGCACCTCCTTAATTAGAAGCAATATATTTCCCATCACTGAAATGACAGGAGGTGAGGGAGTCTTCCTGGGTTTGGGTGAGTTCCTTCTCAGGAGAAAACTAAGAGCTCAGGCACGAAACTGGTACAAAGACAAGGACTAGATGCCACCAGGCCGGGAAGAGGTACGCACCTCTGAGAATGGCAGGGGGCTCAGACTGGCGTTGAGGGCCCGGGGGAGTTAGGTGGAGATGTTCAGACTCACACAGACTCAGCTTATCTCCGAGTACTGAAACCAACATGCCCGGAGTTCTGCTAGAGCCCCGGTTTCACCCCACTGAGAGAGGAGCACCTGGGGAAGTTTAGACAATACTGGCACTCCATTCCCACTCCAAAGGGTCTTGATAAAATTGGACTGTGTTGTGGTCTGGGCATTGTTAATATATTTTAAATTTTTTTGATAGATTTAGGTGGTTTCATTCCCAATTTTCTATTCTATTGTGCTATCTTAACACTAGTAAGCTTTTTTTAAAAAAAATTCCTTCATGTAATCCCACTTAAAAATCATTCTATGGCCAGCACAGCAGGTGGTACTGAGGATCAAAGTTGGGTCCTTGTGCTTGCCAGGCAGGTGCTTGCCAGGGGCTGGGGAGATGGCTCAGTGGAATAAGCACTTCCCTGGCAAGCTCAAGGACCTGAGTTCAATCCCTGATTTTGAAAAAAAAAAAATCATTCTATTAATTTGAGTATTTGGTACAGGATCTGACTATGCAGCTCCAACTCCTAGTGATCCTCCTGTCTCAGCCTTGCCAGTGCTGGGATTACAGGTGTGCACCACCACACCGGGTTTTGGTGGCCTGCATGGAGTGACTGGGGTTCTGTGGCCAGCATAGCAGGTGGTACTGAGGATCAAAGTTGGGTCCTTGTGCTTGCCAGGCAGGTGCTTACACCACCGAGCTACCTCCACAGCTGTAATCCCACTTTTTGGTAAATAGGTAGCACTTGCACCTGGCACAAAGTGGTGCGAGCACATCTCCCCCCTCACTTCTCCCAGTCGCCCAGATCTTCCAACTTGAGGATGGCTTATGCTAAGCACAGAGGACATCTGTTATCATGTTTGTATGCGCTGGTGGTGACTTCCTTCAATATTGTTCTTCACCCTGTTTTTTTTTAAAATTTAATTGCATCCTGCGGATCATTCCAAATTACTAATTATAGTGCTTCTTTGCTTTTGTTCTATCTGGTGGCCAAGTGGTCCTCTTGCATAGATGTGTCCGAATGCACTGAATGCTTCAAACAGCACAGACCAGGTGGGTCCTAATATTTCTATAGCAAATGATACTACAGTAAAGACCTTTTTCCAGCACACGTGGATGAACCTGTAAGAAAAGCAGAATGCTGGTGTCTTTATATTGGAGAGAGGTAGAAATCAGTCTCAAGCAGGCTAAGTTTTCTCATCAACAATGTGTTCTTTCTTCACAACAGTGAAGAAAAAGATAAAATGGAGTTTCAACTGCATGTTGAACTCAGAGAGCAGCATGATAGGTTTAACAGCGCTTCATAAATCGAATTTCCTTCCAGAGAAATCTGCTCATGTTAAAGAGTATTCCCTTAATGTGTGGTTTTCTGTGATTAGCTCTGTTATCATAATTTGATTTTTTCCCACCCCAAGAGTTAAAAAAAAAAAAAAAAAGCACATTAAAATGGGCATGGTGGCATAGGTCTGTAATCCCAGCATTTGGGAGGCTGAGGCAGGAGGATCATTACAAATTTGAGACCAGCCTGGGCTACAAAGTGAACTTAAGGTCATTCTGAGCTGCATAGCAAGACCCTGTCTCAAAAGGAAAAAATAAAAAAAAGAAAAGAAAAAAGAAAGAAAACACATTAGTATAGTTTAAATTTGCATTTATTATCATGGGTGATATTATCTTTTCACATGTCAAATAACTCTTTGTTCTTTTCCTGTGACCTCTTTAACTGTGTCCTTCATTCAAGGGCTGAAAATTTTTTTCTTAATAATTTGAAGAAGCTCTTTATATCATAGGAAAATGAGCCTTTTGTATCTGATTCATATTTTTGTCTAGCTGTCTTTCAACTTTGCTTAATATGGAGCCTTTTTTGGTGTGTTTTGTTTTGTTTTCTTTGAGACAGAGTCTCACTAGGCAATTCCGGCTGTCCTTAACTCACTATGTAGCCCATGCTGGCCTTGACCTTGCAGTGACCCTCCTGTCTCAGCCTCCTGAGTGCTGGGATTAAATGCACGCACTACCACACCAGTTAATGATTTTTTAAAAATGGCTTTCATGGGGGCCAGGGAGATGGCTCAGTAGAATAAGCACTTCCCTGGCAAGCACAAGGGCCTGAGGTCAATCCCTGGTTCTGCCAAAAAAAACACTAAAATAAAATAAATAATACAAAAAAGAAAAAGAAAAATGGCGTTCAGGAATTTAGTTTCCCCCCCAAATGGTTTTGTCATTCTTCATTTAACAAGTGAATGAGATGGGCCTGGTGGCACATAACCGTAATCTCATTACTGAGGAGCCTGAGGTAGGAGTTTGAGACCAGCCTGCACTACACAGGGAGACTGCCTTAAAGAACTAATGAAATCCAGACATGGTGGTGCATGCCAGTAATCCTACCACTCTGGAGGCTGAGGCAGGAGGATCACCATGAGTGTGAGGCTACCCTGGGCTACACAGTGAGTTCCTGTCTTTTTTTTTTTTTTTTTTAAACCCTCTAAAAAGTGAATGAGCTAGCTTCGTTCATGGTTTGCAGAAATTTTCTAAGTAGTCTTATTTATTTTTTCATGTGAATGTTAGAGTAAACATTTAAAGTAAAGTCCATTGGGCCGGGGAGATGGCTCAGTGGAATAAACGCTTTCCTGGCAAGCACAAGGGCCTGAATTCAATCCCTGGTTCTGCAAAATAAATAAACAATAAATAAATAAATAAATAAATAAATAAATAAAATCAAGTCCATTATTTCAGGTGTAGTGTGTTTAAAATTTACAGATTAATCTAAGAGGAAGTGAAACTTGTGATAGACTATTAGGTTTCTCTACTTATTCCAGGCTTCTGAGTTCCTCATAGAGTTTAAGTTCCTCAGTTTTTGTCTTTCTTTTTGCTATTGTAACGGAAGAAAAGATGTCACTAACATCTGCTGTTAATTTGGCATCAGGATTATTTGAAACTCGTCAGAAGATCCCGACCCCCAAGCGGTAGGCAGGAGGGGTTGCTCGGGGTCCGGTGGCTGGAATCTAAAGGGGAGTATTTTGTCACTGAGCTGCTTGGAATTGTCAGCAACTGTGCTAATAAAAAGCCGGACGGTTTTGTTACTGCTTGCAATTTCTGTGTGGAATGAGCCTTTCCCGACCACCGGGGGTGGGGAGGATGTTCTGTGCCTCAGTGACCCCTCTGCTGGAGGACACCCAAGGCTGAGAATACCCATTGCCTTCAATTGCTTTATCTTGTCCTGTTCACGCAGTCTCTTACATTTTTCTCCACGCTTTCGCTGCTTCTCTGTTGTCTGGCCATGAGTTTGGGCAAGGCCTCCAAGCAGCGTCTTTCTCAGGACTCAGGAAATCCTTGCAGTCTGCATCCAGGTCAGATTCTTGGTCTTCAGATGTGGGTGGGACTCTATTGTCTCTTTCCTGTCCACTGAGCCCTGGCTACCTGCCCCAGTTCCCTGCTGCCATCCCCGACAGCGTCATCTCTTAAGTTCAGGGTCCCAACTTCCATTTGGGACAAATCAGTCTTTCTTGCATCCTGAGTACACTACTTGCCACATGGGCTGTTTCTGCTTGAGTCCCCGAGTTCCTGTTTCCTATAGAACACGGTAGTATGAAGGCTTTCACAGAAAGCAAATGGTCAAGCAATGCCTATGACTCATCCACAAGGCTGACACTGGCAAAGGATCTACAAAGTGTGGTACAGGGTTACAGGATAAATCCTGAGGGTACATGGCTGATCTTATCAGATGCAAAAGTTACATTTCTCGTTATATAGGTCTTGCTTTATTTTGGTCTTAACCATCCAGCAAAAAAGCATAAAAACAATGTATATAAAGTAAAGCCATAATAATATGCTGAGCTGTGAAGAGCTCAAGTCAACAACTTCTGTGGATAACCCCCTACTATTGTGAACTGCTGGACTGTGTTGGACTGTTTTGATGAATTCATGCACTATAGTATTTAGATGCCAATGGAATACCCATCTCTGACAGCACTAAACCAAGAAAGGGGATATGAAGGAAGGACCATTTTGTATTTGTATATACAGAATAGTTAGGATAGATATACAGCTACTTTCACTTAACTTGATGAGTAGAAAGATTTGTACTAATAGTGTTTAGACAGGATATTCTGTCTGCTTCTTCTACTATGGATAACTGCTAAGAAGATAACAATGCACAATGTATTAATTATTGAAGCTGTCCTATTAATCAGTTTTGATACTGTCTCATAGCTGTTTCTCAATAAAAAAAAAAAAAAAGAAAAAAAGAACACTAGCATTCATGATCTACTAGGGAAAAGGGTTTGTACTTTCCAATCCATGATCTCTAAAGATGAGGAAACTGGAGCTCAGAAGAGCCCCAGATGATATAGGAAGCCAGGCATGGTGGTGTAATTATGCCTGTAATCCAAGCATTTGAGAGGCTGAGTTAGGAGGATCATTGTAAATTTGAGACCAGCCTGGGCTACATAATGAGACCCTGTCTTAAAAAAGACACACACACACAAAAATCATACAGGATGCCTGTGCCAGCGTTTCATGCCACCATGTCCTTCTCATTGCCCTGTGCTCATCAGGTGGACAGGGTCAGACCTGTCACCCTAAGGCTGGGACAGCCTTGGAGAGGCCCTCTGGTGGTGTCATCTGGAGCCTTCCCCACAGCCCTGATACTGAATGCACTGATGTGCAGGTTCCAGGCTACAACCTTGGGTGTGCAGGGAGCTAACCATCAAGCCCCATGTCAGTTCATCCACAGCTTCTCTGATCTCAATTTGCCCATTGACTACATTCCCCCAGTTTAACTGATAGGGCACAGATACCCTGTTTTTCAATGCATTTGATGTATTTTGGACTTCAGGAAGCCAATTTGTTGAAGGGTTCTGCTCTGGAGACATGGTTCCGGAGCAGAATGGCAGGGGCAAGGCTGGGCAGGTAGACAGGGATCAGCGCAGAGGAAGGGCAGTAACAGATTCCCATCATTGCCAGAAGACACAGTGCATAGGCAGGAAATGAAGGGGAAGACAGACTAGCGGGAAATGAGCTCAGAGTCCAGGGAAAAGATGCCGGAGGCCTCTATGAAACTCATGGCAAAAAGAAAATCAGTGATGAAAGAAGAAGGGAAAACCTAAGAGGTAGCATGACGGGGCATTGAAAAACTTGGCACTCTAGCACATCCAGTAGTTGTTGGGTGTGTGGATGTTTGTGAAGTTTGGGGATTGCCTAACTGTCCACTGTCTTTCTTCTGTTTTGGGAATTCTCCACGTTATGACTCCAGCTCCCTGGACCATGCTCTTGGCTTCCCTTGCAGGTAGGGTACAGGCGCATGACTCATTCTGTGCTGCACAGAGGCAAACTAGAAGTCAATAGGAGTTACTATGTAGGGTTCTTCCCTGCAGTGATGCTGAAAGTCAGACATCCAGCTGTTGAGAACAGCTGAGACACAACCTGGCTCTAATAGTTTATGCTCAGTAACAGCAATGTGGGCAGAGATACTAGCCAAGTGACTGTAGCAACACCATTTCCACCAGCAGATTTCATGGTATATAACTTGGGCATCACTCTTGGCAGGCTAAGTCCCTATATCTCATTCTCTGGCCTTTCTGAAGATCAGCATGGGTTATAAAATTTTTCAATAAACTTCTCCCTCCCCCTTCTCCCTATTTTTTTTAGGGGGGGATGGGTGGGTGGGTACAGGGTTTGGCTATACAGTGTGGGTTGACCTTGAACTCACAGTGATCCTCCTGTCTCAGCAGTGTTGGAATTATAGGCATGTGTCACTACACCCAACAACAAACTCCTTTTTGCTTAAACTAGCTTGGGTGTGTTCTCTTTGCAACTCTGATAGATAACATGACATTAAAAATCCTTGTGAATTTGATTTCTCTTTTTAAAAATGTTTTCAAAGGCTCCAGCTCAATGGTAGAGGACCTGCCTAGCATGCTGAAGACAAACACAAACAAACAAATAGGCTAGTCAATGTCTTTCTTTACCAGTTCCTCAAGTTTGCACGATATAATTGTGCAACAGAACCATGAAACATGAAGAATTATCCTCACTATTAGGACCCAACATTGGAAAAAGCAGGGTTCAAGGAGCTGTATTTACATTCAGGTCATATCCACCATGCTGTGTTAGTTTCTCTGCATCATCCTGTCACTCAGAAAGTGCTGCAAAATTGATAAATCTTAATTTAAAAAGAGGAATATTTGGTAGACAGAAGTCTTCTGGCAGAGTGAGGTCTTCCCAGGACAGTCCCCTGATGGTCAGGGACCAGGCTCAGGTCAGTCCCGTGTGGGGCTAGCACCATCACCAGCCCGGCCTGCAGCTAGGAAATGGGCACTTGCACCTGCTGGACCACTGGCCTGTTGCTGTGACTCTCGCTTTTCTCAAACTCTACCGCATGCATGGGACATGGGAGATGGCTCAGTAGAATAAGTGTTTCCCTGGCAAGCACAAGAGTCTGAGTTCAATCCTCAGTTCTGCCAAACAAAACAAAACAAAACAAAACAAAACAAAACAAAACAAAACAAAACAAAACAAAACACCAACTCAAACTCTACCACATACAAAGACACAGGCACATTTGCCTTGCCTGCCTGCTTGCCTTCTTCTCTCTCTCTCTTTCTGTCTCTCTCTCTCTGTCTCTCTCTCTGTCTCTCTCTAACAACAGGCTTTTCTGTACTGTAGTATCTATTATCTTTATATTTCTGACTAAACAGTTCCTCCTGTTGGGACAGTAATCATATCTTGCGTTGCCTTATATATTTCCCATAGCACTGAAAAGTCCTGAACACTGTAAGCATTTAATAAATATTTGCTGATTGGTTTCTTTTATTGAGAGCTGTGGAGTATAATGACATGACCGTGCCGTTTCTCTTCAACATCAGTGTGTCTGGGGGTGGGGGAGGGAGCACCATCTGAGCATCATAAACGCTAGGCCTGGAGTTCGGAGTCAGAAAAGCCAAAGATACATCTCCACCTGGGTGGGCAGCTTCTCCTTAGTTTGTTGTGTATAAATTGGGGGCACAGAACACCTCTCACTCCAACCATCTCCCAGGATTACCGGGAGCTTTGTAAAGGACAGCATGTGGGGCTGGGGAGATGGCTCAGTGGAATAAGCACTTCCCTGGCAAGCACAAGGGCCTGAGTTCAATCCCCAGTTCCGAAAAAAAAAAAAAAAAAAAAAAAAAAGACAACACTTACTTAAATCACTTGTGATTATTATCTAATGTATGAAGTGGGACAGACGCAGGTGTGGAGGAGTCAGTAACATTAGTATATGGGAAGAGGATTGTAGTTGACCCCACTGATTTTTGGTCCCCCCTGCTAGGGGACAGAGGGTTTTAATGCACTGGGCTGTTATCTTTCTAAGTGTTTTTATGCAAAGGTTAGGTAATCTTCCTCCTCATCCCCTACCAAAGGCCAAAGCCACTAATTCTGCCTCAGACTTCATGACATGTGAACTCACAGCCCAACTCCCCGCCCCACCCTCCGCTTGGCTTGCATCCTTATCTTATAGTTTCTGTCTCTTCTTGTCCCATGTATAGTTATTGTCTTACAAAAGCAAGATCACATCACTCCCTGCTTTAAGCTTCTTTATATGATGATGGTGTATCTATACGTAAAAAGAAAAGCCCTGTTCAATGAGGCTTTTGCAATCAGGAGAGAGGCACTGATCATATGAAATGGGCTAGAGAGGTGGGAAGGATCTGAGAAAAACATAAAGCGAACCTTTCTATGTTTATGTGTATTGTTATACAAAATGTGAACGATAGTATTTCTACAATCTCTTTCATTAACTGATGTAATAGATGTCTTTTTTTTATGTATTTGGTACAGGGTCTACAAGGTGTTCAAGGTCTCACTACATACATCAGACTCCTAGTGATCCTCCTGTTTTTAGCCTCCCAAGGGCAGGAATTACAGGCACGTGCCACCATGCCCTGTCTTAAGCACTGTTTCCACAAGCCCTGGGGGCCAAGGCCGACACAGCACACCAGACATCCAACCCCAGCCACTGCGCTCTGCCTAAGCAGGCACATTAGCCTGCTGAGCTATGTGGCCAGCACTAAGAAATATCTTGTGCACATCTACCATTCTAGGCACAAAAGATATACAAGAACACAGGCATAGCTATAACTGCTTGTAGCTTGGCCTTTTGAGGAGAGAAAGAATAGAGCATACAGAAAATAAGCAGGGGCTGGGGAGATAGCTCAGTAGAATAAGCACTTGCCTGGCAAGCACAAGGGCCTGAGTTCAATCCCCAGTTCTGTAAAAAAAAAAAAAAAAAACAACCAGGAAGTCAACCAGAGCCAAGTGATAGTGAGGCAGGAACTGCCTGAGATAATCCGGTCAGGGAACCTCCTCTAAGGAGGTGATATCTGAGTAGATCTCAATGAGAGAGAGGAGAGTGGGAGCTAGGTCTGGAGAGTATTCCACATAGAAATAGAAAGAGCAAAGATGCCTGGGAGGGGAATAGTGTGGCTTTTTTTTTTTTTTTTTTGAGAAAAGCATGTACCTGTGAGCACTCTGCAGCATACTGGGGCCAGTCTGACAAGATGGGGAGGAGAGGGAGGCATGGACCTGAAAGCTTTGCAGCAGCTCACATTTTGTTCTACGATTGGAAACCATAAGGTGGCTCTGATCCAGGTTTATATTTTATAGCATAGTTTATATTTTTAAAGAGTCATTTGGGTTCCTTAGTGAAAAAGAGATTATAGGGGTCAGGGTAGAGGTGGGCAAGAACTGAAGCAGTATGATAGGGTGCTGACTGTGCTGGGTACCTTAGTGACTTGGGTAGCAGCAGAGAGAGGGGTCAGCCCCCAGACTAAGAGGCCTTACACACTGCTTCCTCATGACACAGGGAAACCTCCAAATGACACAGGGAGAAAAACTGATCTCTCAACCTAAATGGTACCTGGGATGAGTTCATGTTCTCTAAAACCAAAAAGTGAATTTTAGGAACAAATGGGGGTTATGAATAGAATATATTTATTGAGGGAAAGAAAGCTCCTGTCTGAGAGAGGGACAGGAGGGGTGGCCCTGAGTGGGTTGTCCCTCAGGAAACTGTCTCTTCTGGGGACTTTTATAGAGGAAAACCATGTGGTGAGGTAGGTCTAAGGTGGTGAAGACAGGGGAACTTGCTTAGGTGGGCATGAGGTGGGACAAAACTATGGTCAGCCAATGAGATTATGAGCAGCACTGTGAGGCCAGGGAGATGGCTCAGTGGAATAAGCAATGGTCTGAGTTCCATCCCTAGGTCTGCAAAAAAAAATTATATATATATATATATATATACATATATATAATTCAGCTGCCTACAACACTCATAGATTTGTTTTTTGTACCAGGAATCGAACACAGGAACTTGTACTTGTCAGATAGGCACTGTGCTGCTGAGCTATCTCCCCGCCTTGCTCACAGATTGCTGAGAGGTGAAAGTGAGAGGCAGTAAGGAATCCAGGTGGCTTGAGCAGAAGGGAAATTCTATTTTCTGAGGCAACTGGAAAAGTGAAAGAGTTGGGAAGAAAAGTGGACTTCAACTTTTCATCAAGTGTTGACACGCTGGTCCCTTCAGTGAAGATGATAAATGCCAGTTGGAGGGATAAGTTGGAAGCTCTGGGAGAGGTTTAGCTGTAGATTTACTTTGTGAGTCACCCATGTGTCAGCGATATTAGCAGTCATGGGGCTGGGGAGGATCACCCAGGGAGTGCTAGGAACCAGGAGTAGGAGGGAAGCGGCTCTGCAATTCCTCTGCACTTGCCAGCGGAGAACATGGGGCTGAGGGGCTTGGGGCAGTGCAGTGGGGCTGGAGCCCAGCAGTAAGCCCGGAAGGTGTGGTTTCCTATTCCCACCATGGCTGCGATGGAATAAGGCCAGGATGGGGAAGAGAGAAGAGCACAGGATTTGCAGCTGTAGGTCATTGTGGTGATTAGGACTAATCACTAAGGTGCCAAAGTGATTAGCACTTTGGGTACAATGGTGACAGGGGAGGTAGGACAGCTATGTGAGCTCACCCTTACCTTCCACCCAGTGTGCGGTCTCCAACACCAGGCTTGTCTTTCTCCAATGGTATCCATCCATCTCGGGTTTTCTTTTATTTTTTTCTTTTTTTTTTTTTTTTTTTTTTTTTTTTTTTTTTTTTTTTTTTTTTTTTTTTGTCTTTTTAAGACACGGTCTCACTATGCAGTTCAGGCTGGCCTTAAGTTCACTTTATAGCTCAGGCTGGTCTCGAACTCACAACAATCCTCCTGCCTCAGCCTCCCAAGTGCTGGGATTACAGGCCTGCGCCACCACGCCCCCCCCCCCATCTCGGGTTTTCTTTTTCTTTTTTTTTTGGTGGAACCGGGGATTGAACGCAGGCCCTTGCTCTTGCCATTCTGAGGTTGGTATTTATTTATTTATTTATTTATTTAGTATTTTAGGGAAGGGTCTACAGGGTGTTCAGGGTCTCACTACTAGGTCGGACTCGTAGGGATTATAGGTGTATGCCCAGTCTCAATTGCCATCTCAGCGCACCCTCGGGGGCGGGGCCGGGGCAAGGCAGGCCTGGGATCGAAGCCCTGGCCGATGCACCTGCTTGCAGACACTTTAATCCGCTGGGCTATTTGAGATTGGTATTTCACTGCCACTCCACCAACACACATACATTTAGAGTCTGGTATCAGGCATTACGTCTGGTTGGGGCTCCTGCTCCTCTCAGCATCTTAAGTCATCCCGCCCATCCCCAATCCAAAATACACACAGTCCACCTAGTTTCACGCACGTATCTGCCCCACAGCTGCAGGCAATGCTCCTTGCCCACCATCTACTTCCCTGGCTTCTAGAAAAGCAGAATAATGAGGAAGCGAATAGTCTCAAACCAGAGGCAAGTAGGTTTTCTTCTCCATCTGTCACTTGCTGACTGTGATCTTGGGAAAATTTAACAGTGCTGTGCTTTGATTTCTGTATCTGTAAAACGCGGTTGGTGTAACTCACATTCCCATCAGCAATGTGAGGGCTAGATGGGCTGACTTTTGCAGTCTTGGTATAGAGTAAGCCAGCTAAGGCGGCTCACTTCGCATCAGCCATGCGTGGACGGGTTGAGCCAGACTGGGCGAGAACAGGGATGCTTCAGACGTGTGATGGAGCCCCTCATGTGATCCCGAGATACCAGACAGCGTATATCTGCACAGGGCGTGTGCTAGTCCAGTGACTTGTCTTTCCAGTCCTCCCACCTCTCTTGGGTCCGCGGTCACGCGCCCCCCACCCGGAGCTCCGGCTGACGCGGCGGTGGCTCATGCGCCTTAGCGTCCCAGCTTCTTGCCACGGAACACACGTCCCATCCCGAGGGCCAGGCCCCGCCCCACGCCCCAGGCGCGCCTCTGCAGCTAGCCAGCTCGGGTGTCGGAGCAGCCGCGCCCGCGGGTCGTGCGCGGTGATTGGCTGGGCCGCTCCGACGGGCGGCCCGCGGGCGCACACACCCTCTCTGTGCAGCCAATGGGAGCGCGCACGTCCTTGAGCGGGCGGCTCGCGAGCCGGCAGCCCTTCAATAAGCCACATTGTTGCACAAAACTCCAGCGCTGGAGTCCCGGGTCACTGCCAACCCCGTGTCACTCAGCTAAGAAGATTCGCTCGCCGGAGCATCGTGGGAATAAGCCGAAGAGGTCCGACTGCCTTAGTGAAACTTGGCTGTGATTCTTCCTAAGTGACCGTGTGGCAGGCTCGACGCTGGGTAACCAAAAAAGTCGCCCGAAGTGATACTTAAGACAGCTTCTAGCATTTGTGACTCCAAAAACCTGTTTCTAGAGACCCGAGGACCCCCCAGCCGGCCCGCAGTCGCTATTAGCCTCCTTTGGCCGCCTCCTGGGCGCCCCCGTTCCCTGCCAGGCAGCCGATCCCGGGTACAAAGCGGTCGGCCCGCGCCACTCGCCTCCCCCGCAAGCCCTTGCGCCTCGGTTTCCCAACTCCACGCCGCCCGGCTGCAACAGGATGATTGCCTCGCATCTGATCGCCTGCCTCTTCACGGAGCTCAATCGTAACCAGGTGCAGAAGGTAGGTCGGCACGCGCAGGATGGCGGTTGGCTCACTTTCGGCCAAGTTGCGTGGTCTCCCGGAACTCCCGGGTCATGCTTCCTCCTTTCTTGGGGCTAGGGACGCGGAAAAAGTAGGGTGCCTGGGAAACTCCGTGGCACGAGGAGCCACGTCCGCTAGACGCTGGCAGGCTGGAGCGCGCGTGCGAGTGCTCTCCCTCCCCGTAGCCCTGCGCGCTCTCCCCCTACCCTCATTTTTTTCTTGTTTCTGGAGGGGCGCCGGCCTGCACGTAGTCAAGGTCTGCCTGGCCCACGTGGGGGGAGCCCCCCTTCCGAAGCCCGAGTTCCGGCGAGAGCACGTGGGGGAGGATCGTGGCTGGGGGAGGAGGCTCTGTGGCCGCATGAGGGCAGCTGGGGGCCTCCGGCGCTTAAGGACGCTTTGAGGAAGCGCGGTTTCTTCTGTGATTCCTCACCGCCCTGCGGGGGCGGGCTGGAGGAAAAGCCGACCCGGGAAGGAGCGGGAAAGGACGTAGAGGAATTCCGCCGGCGCGCCCCTTCCCCGGAACTGAGTCTTCCGGAACTGAGGCTCGGCGAGGGGCGTCCGTTCTCCGCGACTGCCCCCGAGATCTGTCTCGGGACCGTCCTTCATCGCGTCCCCGAGATGGGGGCCGGACTGTGGACCCTAATTTACGTTTAAAAGTTATTTAGCAAAGGACCATCCTGTACCCCTACCCCCATTTCCCCAGATTTACATATTTGTGTATTTATATATTCATTTATCTTTTTGGAGACTTTTTTTTTTTTTTTTTTCCCGGCACCGGGGATTGAACTCTGGCCCTTGCGCTTGCCAGGGAAGCACTTATTCAACTGAGCCATCTCCCTGGCCCTCAGGCTAGTTTCGAATTCGAAATGATACTCCTGAGTGCTGGGATTACAGTGATGCACTCCTGCGCCAGGTTTCCCAGGTTTCCCAGATGTTCTGAGATTCATGTTCTGAAAACGAGCTTTTTTTTTTCCTGCCAGTGGCCCTAGATCTGTCTGCTCCTACCTGGTTTTTGCCCCTGCAACCCGAGCTATCACAGTGGCCCTCTGGTCATTTACATAAGAAAGAGCCTCTGCCCCAGCGGGTGTTCTCACTCTCCCTGCCCCGGGGTGTGGAGGTGAGGGTGGGTTCCCGCCCGGGCGGGCATGCTGAGACTCGAGGGGGAGCTGAGTTTCTGAAATGCCCAGGATTCGGGGACTGAATCCTACCTTGAGTCTTGGCTAGGGTTTGAGTGAGGGGATGACTGGGGTAGGGGGTAAGGTTGGAAGAGTTATTTTAGGGCTGTGAGTCAAGTACTGAGCGTTGCTCAATTATTACATACTTGAAATTTCAACGTCTAATGGGAATACATTTTAGGGAAAATGTTTGGACATTGTGCTGCAGTTCTATCTGCTGTGTCCCACTTCTGGTGGTCCCTGGGTCACTGGGGAGTATGAGAAGTTACCATCTTGATGTTTTCAAGCCGGTGGAGGATGAATCTCAAGATTTGAGGAGGGAGCAGTGATTTTCTTGTTTTACTTTTTGTAAGCCACTGTTACTCTCAACTCTTCTGGGGATGTGGCCCTGCACTTTAATTCAGTTTATTTAAAACGTGTCTTTGAGCTGGCAGGATCTTGGCAACTTCTGTATGTTTCTCTGCCCGACATATGAGTTAACTCTTGGGGGAAAGACTGTCATTTTTTGGCAAAACCCAAAATACAACGTGAAGGCCCGTTAGTGCCAGGGACGTCTTATCATCTGGGTGAATACTGCCCCAGGATGTAAGTTCTTTCACAGATTTTCTTCTCTGCATTATTCTGTGACCCAAGAATCCTCTGTCCTAACCTAGAGTAAAACAAGATGTAGCTAGAATATGTGGAAATGATCTCTAAGCCCCATACACTGTGGGGCCTTACAGTCTCTTTGGACCATCCATTGTTTTTTTTTTTTTTTTTTTGGCGGAACTGGGGATTGAGCTCAAGCCCTTGCACTTGCCAGGAAGACTTAGAGGATTGAAGCCTTGCCCACTTTATCGAATTCTAATGGTTGAGTGCAATGTGAAAACTACCTTTCCTGTAGGCATCTTTTATCTACCTGCATACAGCATGTGAAGTTTCCCTGAGGACACTGGATGTATTTCTTCTAAGTTACCATTGGGGGCAGAATTGAGTAAGACCTCACCAGGTGTCAAGCCTGGGATTTGGACGCCCAATTTAGGTGAGTAAAGTAGGCTTCGATAAGAAGAGCTGTTTGATTCCAGCTGCAACTAGGAAGAAGAGAAGAGAGTATTTTGTGCGTGTCCAGATGCATTTGTTCGGGGAAGGAAAGAGTAAAGGGTGAAGGTTGACTTTTAGAATCTTTGGAGAAGGCTTTGGTTTGGTTGGTTCTGAAATCCACTTATGATGACATCATCATATACATTATAGTCTAGGGTGTTGGAGATTTAGAGGAATAGCACCATCTGGCTCCGGGTGGACAAGCCCAGTAGTTTTGTGGCATGGGGAAGAGGATATTGCTCAGTTTTGCCAGTTAAAACTTCGGAACCCAGGAGCAAACACAGCATGTACTGAATAGGTTAGTTCCTAACACTGAAACAACTCCAGGAGTTAAGCACTCCTATTATACACATCCCTGCCTGCCAGTGAGGAACCGAAGCATGGAGTAACTTGCCCAAAGCCACAAGGTTTTTATAAGAGCACTGTGTACCTTTTTCTTTTTTGGTGGAACCAGGGATTGAACTCAGGCCCTTGTGCTTGCCAAGGAAGCGCTTATCCCATCGAGCCATCTCCCCAGCCCTATTGTGTACCTTTTTTCTCTTTTGTCAGACACTATGCCCTTAGCCACATGCTCCCTATCTCTGGGGAACATGAGTGGGCTCCTGGTGTGTCACTCAGGGATGCTGGCAGCGTTTCTGCCCAGGAGGTCTGGACGTGAACTAGCTCTCCTGCTGGGTTGCTCCCTGGCACCAGTGCCCTCTGGCCCCATTGGGAGCCCTGGACTCATGGTTACCAGCTTGTTTGCTCGCTCTTTCTTTCTTTCTCTTTCTTTCTTTTTCTTTCTTTCTTTCTTTCTTTCTTTCTTTCTTTCTTTCTTTCTTTCTTCCTTCCTTCCTTCCTTCCTTCCTTCCTTCCTTCCTTCCTTCCTCATGGTTACCAGCTTGTTTGCTCTTTCCTTCCTTCCTTCCTTCCTTCCTTCCTTCCTTCCTTCCTTCCTTCCTTCCTTCCTTCCTTCTTTCCTTTTCTTACGTAAAGCTTCATTCCAGAGGGGCTCAGCTCTTCTTCAGCTGCCTTCCTCATGGCAGCTAGCACAGTGCTTAGCTCCTTGCACTTCCTCTTGGTGTGGATCTGCATCCCCACCCTTTTCTTGATGAGCTTGAGGGTGCATTTGTCCTTGGAGACCTTGAGCAGCTCCATGGCGCACCACTCGTGTGTGTTTGGTGAGGCGGTTGGTGACTGCGACTGTGACTCTGTGTGCTCACATTCTTAGTCACCTTGTGGCCCTTGCTGTGGCCCATGGCCATGGAATAGCATAGGGCCATGGCTACTATTCTTCAGTGGTTGCTATTCTAGCTTCATTTCTCACCATTTTATCTTTGTCACATGGTATGTGGGTTACTTCAGAGGCTTACTCAGTTTCTTTTCTAGTCTCTTTCAGGACCCAGGCTGGATTAATTCAACAAGCTTTCTACAACTCTCTGTTGGCTACTGCAAGCCACCTGGTCCTACCTTCTTCAGCATCATCTCCCTCCATGTTTTCATTCTCTGGAGACTTGAGTCACCCCTCCTCTGCATGCCTGTTCTCCTGAGGTTACGCTGCCCATGCCCTTTCTGTGGCCCTGAATGTGCAGTCTGACTTTTCTTCTTATTTCACTTAATGTACTCCTCTCACAAGCTACTTCCTCATTCGTAGTTCTTGCTTTCTATCTGGCCTAGATGGTGTTGCTGAACTTGAATCTTTTTTTTTTGTCTTTTTGAGACAGGGTCTTACTCTGTAGTTCAGGCTGGCCTTAAGCTCAGGTTGGTCTCGAACTCACAATAATCCTTCTGCCTCAGCCTCCTGATTGCTGGGATTATAGACCTGTGCCACTACGCTCGGCTTTTAAATGTAAATCTTTTTTTTTTTTTTTTTTTTTTTGGCAGAACCGGGGATTAAACTCAGGCCCTTGTAAACTTGAATCTTTTTAGGCATTTGCTTCCTTTCACCATACATTCAAGAGAGTTGGTTGCGTTCAGTGCCACTTGCTGCCATAGGGCAGGGACAATCCTCGCTATTCTGTCTCCATAGCTTCTGGTCATTGATGGGTGCAAGAGTAGAGGAGGGGATGGATGGGTGACCTTTCAAGGGAGGGAAAGCATTCTCAGGTCTGGTCCTTCTTGAAGCCTAGCCTGAGAGAACTGACCTGAGGGGCAGAGAGGGAGGGTGTGGTTCCTTCTCCAGCAATCAAGGCCTGTGTTGTCTGTGTGCATATGTGGGGGGAGGTTGTTCTAATGAGGGGCATTGAGGCAAGATGCAAGATTTTTGTTTTAAGAATAAGAATCTGAGCTGAGTTAGCTGTAGAAGTGCAATGAAGCATATAATCCTTTCTTTTGCCATTGATCAAGCTCCAGTGCCGCATTTGTAGGGTTCACTTAGGCTCCTGACCCTATAGCTAGGGGTGGCCTTGAACTTGGACCTGAGTGTGCACTGTCTTGGGAGCAGAATGATTCAACAAATTCTTTTAGCAGGCAAGATAGGCAAGAACTGTAATGTCTTTCAAGAACTTACGCAGGGTACAAGGCCCCTGGGTGCTAAGTGAGAAACAGAAACCCATACCAGTTCAGATGACTGGAGAGATAAGAATCCAGGAAAGTGAGTTTATTTACTTAGTGACACAGGTCACTAAGTCTTAAGAGGACATAGTGGCTTGATAGGTCGCCAAGAGACCTTAACAGAACCTCCATACATTTGGAACACATTTGAATGTTGAAAGTAGTAGGAGTGATCTGATTAAAACCTTAATAAGATTATTATGGTTATTATTTTGAGACAAGGTCTTGCTGTGTAGCTCAGCCTGGGCTTTAACTCACTTTGTAGCTGAGGATCCTCCTGCCTCAACTGTTGGTTCTGGCATGAGCCAGTCCCACTTGGCTAAAACCTTAGGATTCTTTTTGACGAGGTTAGTGTTGTCTAGGTTAAGTGTCAATGACAGATATAATGTATCATTTGTTTAATTTGTAGCACTTTAGTATCTTGCTACAACCCTTTCCCCTGTTCAGAAGACAATGGATAGTACTAGGAAAGTTGGTTGCTGTTGCTAAAAAACCCACTTACATCGCAAAAATCCTGTTTCAGAGAGTACCAAGGAAAGCTTTTTTCTTTACCTTTGCATGAATAATCTTAATTCTCTGAGGGTGTTCAGTCAAAGCCAGTATCTTTTTAAAGGTTTCAAAATTGAATTTCTCTTAAACCCACAGTGGTCAGGGGCAGTTGGGGGCCCTATTCCAAGGGAAATCAGAGCAACACAACCACAGAGTTAAAATGTGTTAGCAGGGAGTAAGGAGACAGAATTTCCCCCCAAAATAGGGTGCCCATGAAAATGGGCGTTCTTTGTTCATCCACTTCCTGCTTAACAGACCAACTCTTGCTAAGAGGTTCCTCATGAGCACTAGAGTATTTATTTTTTGGTGGAACCGGGGGTTGAACTCAGGCCCTTGAGCTTGCCAGGGAAGCACTTATTCTACTGAGCCATCTCTCCTGCCCTCGAGTTTTAAAAGTCAGCAAATTTGGTTTGTTTCCTAGCACTTCTGTTGATTGTCATTGCCACTTCAAAGCAGAAGGGTGGGGTGTGGCAAAATTAAATCAGAGTTCACTAGATAAATCTTAATGGTATCTGTAGATCACATGCGTGGCTTACTTGCTGCCATTGGCTGGGGGTAAGAGCTCTTACTATCTAAGAGTAAGGCCATTGTCTCAGCCTTGGTGCTGTTGACCTTTTGGCCCAGGAAATTTTGTGAGGAGATAGCCATCCCAACCAATCCTGAAGAGTAAGAATTTCTACTCTACCCAGATTTACAGGGCTCAAGTGGGGTGGGAAGAAAGCCTGAGTCTTTTTACTGTTTCTCTTGAGCAGTAGTTTTCATCTAGGAGTGATTTCCCCACACTGGACCTCTGCAGTATCTAGAGGCCTCTTTTAGTTGCCACGAGGTCAGTGGGTGGGTGTGTTCTACAGGTGTCAGTAAGTAGATGCTGCCTGGGGATGGTCACTAATCCCACTGGTTAGCTATACCTGAAAATAACTTAGAAGAAAAAGAACTTATTTTGGCACATGGCTTGCTTCGCTTTTGGGGTGTGAGGGAGGAAGCTGCTCACCTCCTGGCAAATAGGAAGCAGAAGAGAAGACTCAGAGGAAGGGGGGGGATTGAGTCAAGGTGTGGTTCCCCAAGGTCACACTTCCTGCTGCCCCACTCCCTTCTACGAGGCCCCACCCATAGAGTTAGCCATCCAGGCAACATTTTATTTAGATCCAAACACTAATCTCTCATCACAACAGAGAATTATCTGCTCCAAATGTCTATGGGTGGAGCCTGATAAACTACATTAGAAGAAGAACACAGCTTTTCCCTGTTTGGTTTTCAAGTGTATTGCTCGCATTTCTATAGCTCCTTGGTAGCTCCAGGTGGGACCAGAGCCCTGGGCTCCTGACCATAAATGTGTCACATCCTGGGACACCACGGTGGGAAATGGCCTTTTGGAAACGGGGACTGAAGGCGAGGATTGCCAGCCTCAGTCAGCAGTTGCTGGTGATCTTTCCCTGAAAGGTGGCTTCAGGGCTACTTGATGTTACTTTGTCCTCAACCAGAAAATGTGCAGCAGTGCCAGAGCTCTGGAGAACCAGCTGGGAAGACCGTCCGTGTGTCCTGGGGACTCTGGCAGTGATGGAGTTTCCATGGAGACTGGGCATCTGCTGGCCTCCTGGACAGGGAGGTACATGAGCTAGAGAAACATGAGTTCTGGAGCCACCATGGCTGGGGAGCAGAGATGGGCCTGTGACCACCCTGAGGCATGGGGACAGTCCTGCTGGTCTTGGGAGGCTGTGTGGCGAGACCTAGTTCGGCTCCCTGGGTTTGAGTTCTGGTTTATCACTCAGAGCCTTGGGCCGGATATGAGACTTCTCTAGGCCTCGGTTTTTTTCCTCTTAGAAAAGGAAGAGATTGTTGAATAACTGTAACAGGGGAGTTCGAAGGATTAAATGAAAGAGTTACTATGTTATGATCTCAAGAAGTGTTTCTGACATAATGCTTTATGCACTATGTGTTACTACAGGGAAAAAAGAGTAGAGGTCCTTAGGTGCCCTGCTGTCCTAGCCACCTGGACAGCAAAGATGCCCCATATCCCATGTGGATTGCTCGAGGGCTTCTCTGAGAGTGTGTGGGTCTAGGCTCATTTGTACAGTGATGTCCTCCCTTAAGACAGCATGGCAGGCAGAATGTAAAAAGTTTAAGCTAGGATAGAAAGAAGCATCTTTCAACTCTTGAAACGTCAGCTTTTCTGGGCAGAGAGAGTCATCCTCAATCCCTTCCTGTTCTGGGGAGGTAGTGTCCTGATGGGGTCTCTGTCCACTGGTGCACTCCAAGTTGAAGTAGCCTCATGGTTCCACGCAGCTGCACTGAAAGAGCTCCCCACCCTTCTGGCTCCTGCAATAACTTCCTCTAGGCAGTGCAGTGCAGAGGTGCCCTGGGGCAGATACTGAGGCTTCCCCTTTGAAGTTTTCTGCTGCAATTTCCAGCCAGTGGAAGGCGAGGTGGCTCAGTAGAGTAAGCGCTTGCCTGGCAAGCTCAAGGGCCTGAGTTCAATCCCTGGTTCTGAAAACAAAGAAAAGTTCCAGTTGGATTCTTGCTCTCTCTTCCTCATATCTGCCCCAGACCCTGGCTTCCTTTTGGGAAAACTACTTGAGGTTCCCTGGGCTGAAGGGTCACATGACCAGGCCATGGACAGTTTGGCTTTTCTTGGTCAGGCCAGAGAGCCCTTGAAAGGATCTGAGCCTGGAGGAAAGGGAGCTTCCATCATCTTTGGCTGACTGCAGGGGGTTTCTGGCCATCTTGGACCTCAATGGAGAGCTCTTTATCCCTCATCTTCAGAAGGGAGCTTTTGAGTACCACCTCCTGCTGAGGTAGAGGTGCCTTAGGTTTTTGACAAATCCCTGGGGACTGATTGTGTTTGTGGAACTTACATTCTCTAGCTCTTGAACGACTTTTGCCTTATCCCCGTCAGGGGTCATGGCTCTATTCTGGTGAATAGAGATCTCATGTCTCCTGAAGTGCCACCCTGTTTTGCAGGTGGTCACTTGACATGTTTTTTTTTTTTTTCCTGGAGGAACTTGGATCAAGCCTTATCTCAGAGCCAACCAGTGGAATGGGTCTGGACTCTGAAAATCTGGCCCTGGAGCTCTTGGGGTACCCCCAGTCACCTTTCCTGTGTGCCTTTAGATATTCGGCATCCCTGTTCTGGATCTGAGTTCTTTAAAGGTCTTATTCCCAACTTCTTTATTTTTAATTTTTTAAATTTAAAGATGAGCCTTCTAGTGGGCTAGTTAGGCCACACTGCAGTCATGCAGCTTTTTATTTTTGATAGTGCTGTAGCTCACACCCAGGGCCTTGCCCACGCCTGGCTAGTGCTCCACCAGTGTAGCAAGGTGCATCTTGCTCCCTATTCCTACCTTCTTTTTGGCATTTCTATCATCTGATGAAGAAATAAAGATAAGCAACCTGACCGATTTATTTTATTGAGAAACAAATAGCAATGAGACAGTATCAAAACTGATTAGCAGGACAGTTTCCATAATTAATACATTGTACATTGTTATCTTCTTAGTGGTTATCCATAGTGCAAGAAGCAGATGGGATGGCCTGCCCAAACACTAGTAGTACAAATCTTCTCATTGAGTTAAGCAAAAGTAGCTGTATATCTATCCTAACTATTCATTCTATACAGATACAAAGTGTCCTTCCTTTGTATCCCCCTTTTTTTGTTTAGTTCTGTCAGAGATGGGTATTCCATCGGCATTAATACTATGGGGGCGTGAATTCATCGAAACAATTCAGCAGTCCACAATAGTAGTGGGTTATCTGCAGAAGCCTGACAGCTTTAACTAGAGCTCAGTGAGTACATTTGCAGTACTTTTCTGTCTTTCCTTCTTTCTCTTCCTCCTTTGTACAGATTTTTAAGCTTTTCTCTGTGTCCTCCATGAAGCCTTCTGCAGGAAGTTGTGTCCCCGCAAGGGTCTTCAAGATGACAGATACTGTCGTGCTAAGAGCTGATCTCTGCTAGTGCCCTCGACATTTGCAGTAGCTCAGGCCACCCTCAAGCTGCCCTTCAGCATAGGCACCTTACCTGTCATTCAGACGCCAGGCACAGAGAGGGGCAGCACCTTGCCCAGGGCAAGCTAGGATTTGATGAGACAGTCTGCCTCCTGAACTCATACCTGCATGCAACCCCCGCCCCTTGTGAGGGTTGCTTGGACCAACTAGAGGTTTCATGGGGTTGTGAGTCAGCTGGAAAGGGACCTCTGGGATCATGGAGTCCAAGCCTTCAATTTACAGTTGAAGAAATCGGATGCTCTGTACTCAGGGAGCAGCTCTGCCACTCAGTATGGGCCACGGAGTTGGAACCTACTTTCCTGATCTTTGTCCTGTTTCCTCTAAACACCATCTGGGAGGTAGGAAGTCTCATCCTTAAAGTGTGGGTTCCCCAAGAACAAAGTCAGGGCTTGCTTTGTGGGCTGTCCATGTGTGAACCCTATAATTTATTGTTCAGACTAGGCCGCTTTTGAGAGATAAATGAGTGCAGGGGGTACTGTTCACAGCCATGTCACCATCTCAAGTGTACGCTAGGAATGTCTTGTGTGAATAGGAATGCATGGGTGTCTTGCCTATGGTGGGTGGGGTCTTGGGATCGGTGGGGCTGACTGGGAGGTCTGGGTCTGGCCCTGGTCCTGGAGCAGAGGAATAGCCCAGAGGGATTTGGCTCAGCAGGCAGTCACTGGCAGTAGGCAGGAGCAGGGAGTACAGTGCCCCTTTGGTCCTTGGCATGGGGCTGTCTGGGGTAGGTGTCATCTGACCTCTTGGAATTCTACTGTACTATGCAAGGCAGGAAGGTGTATGTGGAGGAAACAATGGCAGGACTCTATGCAGCAAGGGCATAGGCCTGAAGAATAAGGTTTATTTATTTATTTTTTTGTCTTTTTGAGACAGGGTCTCACCATGCAGTTCAGGCTGGCCTTAAGCTCACTTTATAGCTCAGGCTGGTCTCGAACTCACAACAATCCCTGAAGAATAAGGTTTGACAAGCACCTGCCAGGCCAGAGTAGCCAGCTCTTCGCCTTCCTCCCCTGAGTTCTTGCTTCCAGTTCCAGCTGGCATTTCCCTACCCCTTGGAGGGAACCATTACGAACACATTTCTTGAGCACCTACTATACTATATCTTGTTTTGAGAGAGCTGCTGGCAGCTTAGATATGAAGTAGATTTAGTGGTGCCTGAAGTTGTCTGGGATGACAGTGGCTAGGGAGAGAAGACATTTATGTGGAAAGGGGGTGGGAATTTTTAGGCCCAAGGAAAACATTTTAGACACAGGAGTCAGTACATGCACACATTCCTAACATTTTCAAGACAAATGCTGCTCAGAATTGTGGTGATGTGACTTAAGTGATAAATTCATATTTTATTACAGTGTACAAAACTGGCAACTATCTCACTTTCAGCTTGTAATCCCATGCTGGCATAGTTCCTTCTGACCATGGATGGAGCCCTGTGCTCCGGTGTTTGCTGAGCCCAGCTCTGGCACACTCAGTTTGGTGTTCAGTGTCCTTGAGTAAAGGGATAGAGCCAGGGTCTCAGGACACCTGGCACAGACTATTCATTTTCCCTGCTGTCCCAGATTCAGAGCAGACTCTGAGGATGGGAGTCCCAGGGTTGGGTGCCCCAAATGCCCATCTCCTGGACCTGGGATAGGTGCTGCCACCTGAGGTCTGGCTGGCTGTAACGTGATGCATCTGAGAGTGAGAACTGGAAGAACAGGAAACCCTGTGACTCATGACCATGCAACAGGATCCTGGGGGAGTGGCTCGTGTGCTCCTGTCAGGGCCACACTTACCCCGCTTCTGAGCAGGTGGTGCGTCAGTGCCGGAATCTCCCTGTCCTGCTGTGGCATGGCGAACCCCACGAGCCAGGCCTCCTCTTCCTGTCTACAGAGGTGCCGTAGCAGCTGTTGCTTTTGATTGGCTGGGAGTTGAGCACTCAGGAGCCCTCGTTAAGCTTCTGTGCGTCCTCTGTACTCATCTCTTCTGCCTTTATCCAAAATATCTGGCCTTGCCCTGGCAGGTGTACAGGATAAACTGGCTGCTCTTTGCACAGCCTCAGCCCTCCTAGGAGTCTGAGGGCATTATTATTAATGAGGTCATTGATAGACGTAGCCCAGCTTTCCTGGGATAGGCACTCCTGTGCCCCAGGTTGGGGTACTTGGCTGGCCACTTGGTGTTGTGGGTTGAGCCAGGGACAAGGCTTGTGGTTTGGCAAGGCTTCTCCAAGCTTTGGTTTCCTTGTCAAACTTTTGTGGTAAAACACTGGCAAAGGAATATTGCAAAAATATGAAATTCTTTTGAAACTTAGCAACAAGTACGGGTCATATACAAGTCACCGGAAGGCATGTGTGGCTGGATTTAAGCTCTGAATCTCCCTTGGGGACTGTGCTCTTGGTGTTTTGACACATGGTCTCACTTAGGTAGTTTAGGCTGTCCTTGAACTTACTGTGTAGCCCAAGCAGGCTTCAGACTTGCTGTGATCCTTCTGCCTCTGACCCCTTAGTGCTGTGATCACAGGTGAGTGCCGACACGTCCAGCTGGGCTTGTCCTCTTTTGAACTCTGTTCACCCTTGGTGCTGTGACCACATGTACTGGGTAGACTAGGGCCAAGTTTGGTATCCTGGCTTTTTTTACTTTCTGCATTAAAAAATTGAAGTATAATGCACAGGGAACACAGGACATATGAGCTCACTGCCTCCCAGATCCAGTCAGGGTGATGGTCACTGCCAGCCTCAACTTTCTGGCCCTGACACCCCTCCTTCTTCCCCTTCTCATGCCACTAAGCATGATCACTCTCCTGGCTTCTCCTCCAGTGCAGATCTGTTTATATCCATGATACGAATGACTCACTTTGTGAACACGTCGTCCCCCCTTTTTTTGCATCTTCTTCCACCTAACACCACCTTGTGAGATCTGCACATGGTGACGGTGGTGCATTCTCATGTCATGTGCTTCCCACCACGCCTTGCCTTGGCTGTGGTTGATGTAAAGCAGATGCGGCCCTTCACTTTCAGAGGGCATGGCCCTTCCTAAATTACCAGGAGGACGGGTTGGACTATATAGATTATCTTGATTGTATCATCAGGACAAAAACGTGTGTGTTAAGAAAGCTAAAATTTGATAAGTTGGCTTGCTTGAGGTGTAGAAGTTCATTGGTAGCAGTTCGCTAGTGTTTTTCCAGTGCCTTCTGGAGAGAATGTTCTAGGCATTCACAGAGATGTCAACAATCTGGAGAAAGGTCAGATTACCTGAGTGTCCCACGTCCTTTGCCCTGATGCTTCAAAGTGTGTGTGGTCACTTTCTTGTCCTATTTGATCACTTGAATTCACCTTTCTGCCAGGAGGCTGTGTCCTGCAGAAATGACTAAGGAGCATTGGGTCATTCACACATTACTTATTTTCTGCCTGCTTACTGAAATGCTTTGGCAACGTGGGTCAATTTTTAGTAAAAGGATTTCTAGAGTAAGAGTCATCAAGTGGGCAAGTTTGATGGGAAAAAAAAAAAAGAAAGAGCTTTGATGAAGGAATTAAGGACAGAGCTTGGAGATTCCTGATCAATGACAGCCGTCTGTGAATCAGTGTTTTCATCTCAAAGTTGGCCCAAGTTGGCCTATAGCAGGAAATGTTGTGTGTCTGGACACCAATGTCTACACTACCCACAGGGAGTCAGCTGGCCAAGGACGGGGAAGGGGAAAGGTGAGGAGCAGCGAGGCAGCTTGGTGATCCTTATGATCCTCCCTTCCCGTGAGACTTGGATTAGAAATGATGGAATTACATTGACCATCTATTGGCAGCTCAAGAGTTTGTTTCCTAGGTGGGGAAAAAAAAATCTGTAATTCACCTAAGTAGCATCTGAAACCTTCAGTATTTTGTTTTCTTTTCTGACCTGCTGTGGCCTCATTTGAGATTTCTCACGCTCTACATGAGTAACAAGTTACAAATAAGGAGCCCTTCATGAGAAAAACTGAAAGAACTCTTATCATGCTTGTCTTTTTGGCAGAACCTGGGATTGAACTCAGGCCCTTGCACTTGCTAGGGAAGTGCTTATTCCACTGAGCCATCTCCTGGCCCCTAGAACTCTATCATTCTAAAATGAACCAATTTTACAAATGAACTAAAATTCATCATCTTTTGGGATCTTGAGCTTGGCCACATCCTGTGAGACTTTTCATGCCGAGATCTCCGAGATCTCCAAGTCAGCGTTGGCCTGAGAGGCTCGCTCAGCAGCTGTGTCCTTCAAGGCTGTTTCGGCTTACAGTGGCCAAAGCCTGTGACACTTCCCTGGGCTGTCTAGGGTTGTGCTTGCCTTTCTGACCTCCTTCCACCCCGGAGGCATTCATGTACTGTTCTATAACTTAAGCCTGCTTCGTTGCTGTCTTATAAAGTCCTAGAGAGCAGGGCTCTTGATGTCTTAAATGGTTTTATTCTGATAAAATTTGTATAACATAAAGTTAGCTATTTTAACCATGTAAATTATACAATCCAATGGCATAGGTACATTCACGTTGTTGTTCAGCCATCACCAGTATTAATTCCCATAGTGGATGTCTTTTAAATTTATGTTGCTGGGGCTGGGGAGATAGCTCAGTAGAATAAGCACTTCCCTGGCAAGTGCAAAGGTTTGAGTTCAATCCCCAGTTCTGCCAAAAAAAAAAAAAAATAAATAAAATAAATTTATGTTCATGTATGCACTGATTGAAAAATAGAGAGATTGTGTGTGTGTGTGTGTTTTTTTGTTTTTGTTTTTGTTTTGGTCTTTTTGAGACAGGTCTTGCTATGCAGTTCAGGCTGGTCTTGAGCTTTGTAGCCCAAGCTGGCCTTGAACTCTGAAGGATCCTCCTGCCTAAGCATCCTGAGTGTTGGGTTTACAGAGGGATGCCACCGTACTTGGCTTTGACTATGTTTAAACTAGAAAAAAAACCAGCTTTATTATAGTGAAAGACATGGCCATTAATCCCCCTCAAAATACTCTCAGTTTATCCACACTGGCTCTATGATTCTTGTTACTTGCTAAAGTTGTTCTGGAAGTCTTCTTTGTGGATGTGGTTAGTGGCTCTGTCATGGCTGCCTTGCTGTCCTGAATTGATCTGAAATGTTTACCTTTCATGGTTGTTCTGACTTTGGGGTCGAGCCAGACCTGGTTAGTGCCAGCTCTGTGAATAAGATGGGTGAGGATACACTGCCGTGCTATTGTGAGCCTGTTTTGTGCTTGGCATTTGGCAGTAGCATTTATTGTATTTTTTTGTGTTGCTTTGTAAAGGCACCAAAAGAGAACTTCCAAAGCTGCTTCAGAAAGTATCAGAAATGATAGAACAGTGTGTTTGGAGTGAGGGGGACTATTAATGGCAATATGTCTTTTTTTTTTTGCAAGTCACTGTTGTCAAGTCATTTCAAATTTTTATTTATTAATCATTTATTTATTTATTTGATACAGGGGCAATATGTCTTTTACTATAATAAATTAAAAATTTAAACATATAGCCGGGCGTGGTGGCGCATGCCTGTAATCCCAGTACTTGGGAGGCTGAGGCAGGAGGATTGTTGTGAGTTCGAGACCAGCCTAAGCTACAAAGTGAGCTTAAGGCTACCCTGAACTGCATAGTGAGACCCTGTCTCAAAAAGACAAAAAAAAA